>NW_015149073.1:330552-345881 GCF_001465965.1 Polistes dominula | reverse complement strand
ATAACAAAATTAAAAATCAAATTGAAATAATAATTGCAATTATAATTAGAAATATGTCAATCACATTAATATATAATAAAACGTAGTATGAATCATATAAAATTTTAAATATACGAAACCTAAGTATAATACAAGAACCCTTATCGATCTTGAATTTAGATCAGTATTATCTCTCACTCTTTATCATTATCAATCTATCTCTCTTACACACACATTTTCCACGTCGGTGATTCTTAACCCTTAACAGAGAGAGAGAAAGCCCTCCCAGTTACTTGAATTATGAAGCAGCAGCAGGCAAACCCTACACCCACCCTTTCTTCTCCTTCTTCTTCTTCCTCCTTCACCTTATCCGGAAGTACTGGAGAGGTTCGCCGCTTAATTTGTGTTTTCGATGATTTATCTCGTAAAAAAATCTGACGTATCTTGCAAGAGAGAGAGAGAAAGAGGGAGAGGGAGAGAGAGCCATGAAAGGGGGGTGTGTGTGTGAGAGAGAGAGACATTGAGATCGAGAGGGTTGAAGGGGAAAAGGAAAGAAAGAAAACTCGGCCCCTTTTGCGTCGTGAAAAGTATCACCAACACCACTACACAACCATACTTCTTTAACACGAATGAGAATTAATGTATAAGTCGTGCCTCACGTACTAAACCCTTTCCCCACCACCCCCAACCTTTCTCTCACCACTACTGTATCACATAAATATATACATAGGTATATATATATATATATATATAGATGAATATATAGCAGGTACGTAATATTTTATCTAGTCACTTGATAAAAGTACCCTCGTGCGCGGTTGCAGTAGCAGCAGCAGCAGCAGCAGCTCAAAAAAAAAAGAAAGAAAGAGAGAAAGAAAGGTATGAGATAGTAAGAGGGATAAAAAGAGAGAAAAAGAGACCTTAAAGAAAGAAGAAAGTCCTTGGATATAAGGGTGGTGAGAAAAGGACTTGGGATTTGGAAAATTTCAGCAGGAAGACCCAAGGATATCCCAGTAGTACGTTACAACTATTACGTGCTTCCGACAGGAAAGAAAATGAGAGACAAAGTAAGAGTCACCACAGAGTAACTGACTGAGTGAGTGAGTGAGTGAGTGAGTGAGTTAGTGAGTGTGTGAAAGAGTAACAGAGATAGAAAGAACAAAAAAAAAAAGAGAAAGAGAAAGAGAGAGAGGAATGTGTGAGAAGAAAGTATATCGTTGTAGTATCATATATTTCTCGTTTATATATATATGTGCGTGTGTGTAAAAAAAAAAAATGAAATGGAATATGAGGTTGGTTGCAGTAGAACGAAGAAGAGGAGAGTAAAAAGGGGGGAGGGGGACAATGAAGCTAGCCGATTAATTATTCCAATTAACCACGAGAGTGTCCCCGGTGATTCTTTTATTTAACCGAAATGACGTGGTTACCCGCATACTCTCGCATATATAGTTATACTATATCTACATAAATTCAACTTTATATCATATATATAATGTTATATTATGTATTCGTGTAATTGTGCATGTACTTTTGTGTGAGTGTGTATATATATATATATATATATATATATATATTCTATATTATATTATATATATTTTCTATTATTCAAACGTGTTAAAATCAAATTCTTCTATATGCATATACACACACGTATATTTAAATATATAAGTAATAAGTATATATGTAACTAGCATTATAATACTTTCTGTCTTTGTAAATTGTGCATGTGCATATATATATTATCCAAACGTGTTAACATCAAATTTTTTTCTATATGCACAGTACACACATATATATTTTATATATAAGTATAACTGTATATTTATTTAACTATCTTTTAAATTCTTTATAATACTTTCTGTCTACATAATTGTGCATGTGCATATATATATATATATATATATATATATATATAGATCTTTATATTACCCAACGCGTTAACATCAAATTCTTCTATATATAGATATATATACACATGCACATACTTTATATAATTTTCTCTTTCTCTTTCTTTATATACATATATGGGTGTGTATGTGCATATATGCATTTTGAATATATATATAAAGGGTGGCATGACCACCTTTATATATATATATCTAGTCATACAGGTCTCACTCCGTGCCACCGTGACAGGTGCTTCCCGCGGGAGATACGAATAAAAGACTAGATGAATGCACTCTACAACGTTTTCTCTTTCTCTCTCTCTCTCTTCCAATTTCTCTCTTTGTTTCACTCATTCTCTCTTTCTTTTTCTTTCTCTTTTTCTCATACATACTAGCATCACTTACCCGACCCTTACGAAACGGTTTGTTCTACGCAAATTTCACGCTTCTACGTGATATTACAAAATAGTATTATGAAATGTATAATACTTCGTTTGTTTTTTTATATTTCCTTTATTTTTTTTTTTTTTTTTTATATTTCACAGTCAACGAAATTCATAAAATTAAATTAGATAAATAATCAAAATTATTGGATCTTTCAAAAATGATATTCAAAATTAAATGAGAATTTCTAACAGTTTGTTCATTTTTTGTTTTTTTTTTTTTAATACGCTTCACAATCTTTCCATATATGTTTTAATAGTATTAATAAAGTAGTATTAAATAGTATTTAAATAATATTCATAAAGTATAGTACTTTAAGTACTTTAAGTTAAGTAAGAATTTATTACACAATCTTGATATTTTATTTTTTAAATTAACGAACAACCAAAAGTACAAAAAAATCAAATGAAAAAAAAATGACTATATAAATTTATTCATTTATTAACATCGGTGAAATTGAAAGAAGAATATTTTTCAATTTTTTTTTTTTTTTTTAAATAAAAACGAATATACACGTCACGAAACGAACCTTATACTCGTGCATATTTATTTCCCAACCTAAGATTATTTACTGATACAAAAATATTTTCCCTCTCTCTCTCTCTCTCTCTCTTTATTTTTTTTATCGAATATAATTAGATTCACATGAAATGAGAGATGAGAAATTTAATTAATCATTATAGAAGGTTACATATTTAAAATAGAACATATATATATATATATATGGTTTTTTTTGGTTCCGTTTTTTTTTGGTTGATCGTCACTTAAAATATGCATTGGCTATACATATACCATTCCCATATGTATTTATACGTATATTCACGTGTTCATACGTCCATTCGAGTAAAGATAAACGTATTCGTTATGCGTGTCCACGCTTATATCGCAAAGGTCCCATCGTAGATTGTAGTAGCATGAGGATGAATTTTAATAACTCGTTGCGAATCGAAGTCACGAACGACACGCGATTACTTTCTCGTCATCGTTGTTGTTGTTGTTGTTGTTCTTGTTGTGTTGTTGTTTTTCTTGTTACCACTACTACTACTACTAGTACTATTATTATTATGATTTTTCTTTCTTATCATTATTTTCTTTTCTTTTTTTCTTTTTCTATATATTCAATATTCGTATTATATTCTAACGAGGAATATAATGAATTTTAATTATAATTTTATTAATTAAAAATGAAACTTAATATATTATTTCTAATTAATTTTCAATGTATATAATACTTTATGAAAAAAAAAAAATTGTTTTCTTTGTTTATTATGTTGTACTTTTTTTAAAAGGTTTTGTAACAAATTAGTTGTACCAAGATTTTTCATTGATATATTCTCAGATGAATATTAATAAAAATATAATGAGATATTTAATAATTATTATTATTGTATTGTTATCAATATTATGATGATAAATTATATTGCATTTTATGAATAATAATGAATGGTATTATTTTATTAAAAAATTGAAATATTACCTGTTTTTACTTTAACAGGTGTTGTTTCAATTTAATTAGAATATACACACAATGAATTATTATACATTAATAACAACGAATAATTATTATTTTCTTTATTGTTAATACATACATAATCGATGTATTATTTTCACACACACACACACACACATACACAAATAGAATTTTTAATTTAAAAAAAGCAAATAGAAACAAAACAATTCCCCTCAACCATCGTTATCTTATTTCTTGGTGTATCCATCGATATTGCATGGAGAATAAGAAAAACCATCAAACAAAAACAACAACAACAACAACAAGGATGGTTTTCAAAGAAAACCATTGAAAATCGTTGTGTTTCATGATCAAACCTTTAAAACCATCTTCCTTTTATCCAGCACTTTCCTCCTAACCCCCTTTATCTATCTCTGTCTCACTCTTACTTCCTCTTTTATATACGAATATAATACGCGTGTATTTGTGCAGATATTATATTTAGTTTAACTAGTAAAAGATATTTCCGGTGAGTAAACTTACTCGTTACTTTCAACTTTTACTTGATCGTTTCATCGGGTAGAAGAATAATTGAAGATTGAAGAAGAAAAATAACTAGAAAGAAAAAAAAAACTAGAAAAATATTCTGCGTGCCGTAAAAGTGAAGGTTGTATCATTAAATGGAAAAGTAATCAATTGATTTATATATATATATAATGAGTGTCAATTAAAATTGTTAAATCATTAAATTTATTCGATTTTGTAATAATAAACTATTAATAGAGTTATACTATGTTTAATATGAATAAAATTTAGAAATCAATATATTGATTCACATTAAATATTTTAAAATTATCTCATACTCTTCTTACTTGAAATATTTTTCATTTAAGTTAAGAAAGATGTAAATTAAATTGATTTAATAATGACGCATATCTATTAATATATTCTACGAAATAATAAATAAATCTTGATTGAATAATTGATAAAGATGAAAAATTTTCAATTAGACGTCATCACTTGTCAAAAACGTTTTAAACAAATCTCATTTTAATTGAAACTATTTAAAAATATTCAATAAAGTATATTAAAGTATTCGATTTATTTGACAAATATTGTTAATTAATAAAATGAGAGTGTTTATTGTTATTTCAAATAATAATACAGAATATATATTTGAAGTATCTTTCTCTTCGAAATTCATCTTCAAACTGGCACGTTGACATTTGTCAAAATTCTTTTTATATACAATGTTGTTTATATTAAAATGACGTTTTGAATGTTGCGCACGTGTCTAACAAAAATAATTCACCTAATTAATAGAATTTAAGATTACAACGTTCTAATTATACCATTTCTAACAGTGTAATGTATAATTATTTGATTGCACCTGCACAGGTGACGACTTCGAAAATTAAATTGTCTGGTAATATAAGTAAAATCTACTAAAATATTCAATTAATTATTAAATTATGATTGCAAACGACTATGGTTGTCTAAAAGCTCCGAATTATTAAATCTATAAGTCGTCCTCTTCAAAATTTATCTTCAAACTGACACATTGACATCTGTAAATGTTACTTACATTGTTTTTATCTATTATTGTTTATCTATTATCTTACCGAACCGTTACACACATGTGTATTAATGAAATAATATAATTAATAAGATTATTTTTTAATAAGAATTATTATATTATATTTCATTATTATTATTATTATTATTATTTAATACGAATTTTTTTTGAAATATTCTATCTGTCTCTCTCTCTCTCTCTCACACACACACATACGCACACTATCTTTTTTATTTATTTTTTATAACATTTAACATCAAATTTAATGGATACCTTTGCCTAAAAATAAGTTGTTTTACTTAAAAAAAAAAAAAAAATAAATAAAGAAAAATGTACAAAAATTAATTACAAAAATACAAAATCTATATTTTTCATCTCTCTCTCTCTCTCTCTCTTTCTCTCTCTTTTACTCTCTCTCGTTTACTCTTTTATTCTCTTTATGTAACCGAAGCACGTTCTACGAACGACAGTACGAGAATTGTTTGTAATAAAACGAACGCTCTAAGCTCTAATTAAATTTTCTTCAGTTCAAATAAACACGGACTAAGGAAAATATTTGCTGGTCGAACTTTCCCCCCCTTATCCCCCTATCCATCCCTTAATCTCCCCACCACCCTTCTTTCTCTATGTCTCTCTCTCTCTCTCTCTCTCTCTCTCTCTCTTTATTTTTCTCTCTATTTCTATTCCAATCTCAAAGCCCCTGTTCGTAGAAATTTCCGCGTGTTCGAAACAAACACACCACATTGTTGCAAAATCGAAATTGTAGTTGTACCAGGTAAATAAATTAAGTGGGGGGAGGGGTGGGTGGTGAGATTGGTGAGTGGTGAACGGGTGAAGGGGTATTTAACATTTATGACGTGATATCGACTGACAAAAAATAAAATGTGAATGTGTAAAAAGTAAACAGAAGAAATACAACATAAAAATATTCTGTAGAAACAACAAGAAATTGTTATTGTAACTTAAAATTTTTTCTAAACTAATTTAAAGCTTAAATATTAATTAATAAATTAAGTTAATTTAGTTTAAATGATTTTTCGATTATTATCAACTTTTCAACGATTAATTTTTATATACAAATCCACTATACTAATAACACTGCTAATTAATTTATTTTTTAATTATCAAATAAAAATATCCTAATAATCGTAAATATGATGAAATAAAAATATCCTAATAATATTAATAATAAAAAAAAAAAAAAAATCCTATTAAAATCTAATTAACATTTGATCTATACGATAAATTGCCATTAAAATAAGAACAACACGTGCTTGCATCTATGCATGCGTGATATTATGTGTATGTGTATGTGTATGTGTAAAAAATATCATATAAAAAAAAAACAAATTTACGTTTAATACGATAATCAATAAAAAAAAAAAACTAAATAATAAAAAAAAAAATGAAATATCCAATAAGCTTCGAAGACCTGTCGAAAATTCCTCTTAATTTATTTCGGATAAATCGCAGAGCGTATTTTTGGGGGGATGTGGGTTGATCCTCTATTGGGATTGACCAAAGAGTTTGAGGTGGCTAGGAGGAAGAAGAGGATGAAGGGGGAGCAGGAGGAGGAGGAAAGAGAAGTAGGAGGATGCTCACGTTGTTCGGTGATGAAGAGGCATGGGTAAAGGTTCATTAAGTTCGCGGTAATGGCGGTCGATAAACCCACTCGGCCATTCGGTCGAACATCTGTTTAGAGTAAAGCGTACCAAACCGGACTTCCCCCTTATCAGCCCCTCTACTCCCCCCTCTAACCCCTCCCCGCCCCTCTATCCGTTCTCTGATCATTCCAGTTTTGACTCTGCAGCAGTTTCTCTTGGTACTCTTCTCTCGATTACTGCACCATATGTATTATCCGATTATATTCTGACGGTTATTGAAGATACGAAACCTATGGAAATCATGCTTATCCGATTGGTCGAACTAGTACCACAACACTCTTCGTATTTAATGAATTCAAATTTATAAACAGACTGCAAAGGGAAAGAGAAGCGTGGTTTTTTTTTTCATTTATTTTTATTTTATATTTTATATTTTATATTTTTTGTTTGTTTGTTTGAGTGCAACCCTTTGTATATATATATACTTTAATATTCTTATTTAATATATTAAAATATACCTGACCGGTGTACCCATTTTAGTCGCCTTTTACGACATGCATGAGTTACATTGGGACTATTCTTTCAAACCCGGTCACCACACGGGTTAATTATAATTATATATAAATAAATATATGGTTTTATAATTACAAAAAAAGTCTATTAAAAAACCCTAAAAAGAAAAAAAAAATATATATATATATATATAATTTTTTTTATCTTTCCCATTTCATCCTTTTTATATTTATATTTCATTTTCTTTCACCCTCCCCCCACTCCCATGATCTGTTCTCTCGTTAATTCTTTTCCACTTCTTCATCATTTTCTTCTTCTTTTTCTTTTTCTTTTTTCACGGGGTTTCTCTTCTAGCTTTTCGAGATATCGCACGTCTCATTTAAAAGAAAAAAAAAAAAAAAAACAACAAGAAGAACCACAGCACGTGCTCAACCAATACCCATCCCTGTCTCACCCCCTCCCCCACCGATTCCTCTCGCGACTGTATATTTTCACAGCAAAAAAAAAATAAAAAAAAAGAAACGAAACGAAAGATAGAAGAGCTGAAAGATTTTTATCATTCGCTAAGGATGAAAAAGTTTCACGGTAAGAAATGCAATGGGAGAAAAAGAAAATAAATGGAGGATTGTTAGGGGTTGGTAGGTAGATAAGTAAGGAATATGAGAGGAGTATGGGGGGGGGGGTGATATAATGTACGTACCACTTTAACGACCATTTTCCTTAATTTCCGTCTCTGTTTGCTACCCTTTTCTATCTCTTTCTCTCTCTCTCTCTCTCTCTTTCTCTTTCGCATACTCGCGGCAACATCTTTGAGATTATCGCCAAATTTAATATGAAAATGGCCGAACCCCCATAATGGTTGCGACTAGACAATTAGTGCTTAGCTTTACTTAATGAAATTCTCTAACCATAGACCAACCCCTCACCCCATCTACTAAAATGTATTATACATGTCAGTTGTGTGTATATATGTGTACTTTGTATGTGTAAGTTCTAACGTGTAGAATTATACCTTTCAGTATATAATATATGTGTATGTGTGTGTGTGTGTGTGTGGGTGGGTGTGTGTTAGGTACCTGTGATTATTCGGCGTGGAAAGGAAACCGATTGAAGATAAGGACGACTACGACGATGTTACAGCCCTGAATGCAGATGGTGTTCGATATTTCACCAGTCAGCGGCGGCGATTCGCAACGATGATTTCAAAATTTATGGACACGTCTAACACATCAACACACCCTTATATTCCCATATCCCCCACCATATACCACAACCATATCCTCATATGCATATGTAATCACTTACTATATCTCTTTAACATATTGTTCGGAATTATTAACGAATTTAAACGTATGTTACTAATTCGTTACACAATAACAATAATAATTAATAATAATGATAATAATAATAATAATAATAATAATAATAATGAAAATAATTAATAGAAAAAATAAATAAAAATTAAATAATAAGAATCAAATATAATATATATAAATTATTATATTTTATTTAGTATATATATATATATATATATATATAGTAATAGTACACTAATAATCACGTTATACATATATAGTAATAATAGTACATATATAGTAATAGTACACATATAGTAATAGTAATTTTAGTAAAGTAATTTAATTTAGTATATAATAATAAAATTAATATATAATTAGTAAAAGTAATTATTTTTTAGTATATATAGTATATAGTAATTATTATTATATATTTAATTTTTATATTATATAAATTAATTCTATTATATTAATATAATAATAATAATAATAATAATAATAATAATTATTATTATTATTATTGTTATTTAATAATATTGCGATTTGTTCTATTTTTTTCTTCTTCATTTTTGTTTTAATTTCTTTTATTTATTTTTCCTCAATTTTGTGTGTGTGTGTGTGCAAAAATTGATCGATGAATTGCATTTTATTATATGCAAGTCCTCGATCATTTTGAAAGATTAAATGCCTGTTTTCCCCATAATGTCCTCAAGCAATGGATCTATCTCTTTTATTCAAAATACATTACAATGGGAAATATCTTAAAAATGTTTTGTTTTAAAAACACTCGACGTGAATTATTCGTAGAATGATATGGGGAAAAAAAGAAAACAAAAAGAAAATAAAATAATCGTAGCAGACTTTAACATTTATTATTAAAAAATAATGAATGTTGTTCGTTCATTCGTTCGTTCGTTCAAAATGTTACGTCCATTGTAAAATATAACGATCCCTGTGTGTATGCATTATTAATTAATTAAAAAAAAGGTAATAATTAAAATTCATGAATAATTCACGAAAAATGTAATAATATATATATATATATATATATATTACTAATTAAAATAAATACAAGTCTACAAAAGAAAAATAATTATTAATTAAATTATCGTTAAAATATTCAATACTCTTAAAATAATTAAAACAACTTCGGGGCTTTATTTTATACGTACATATATATATATAAATATAAATAAATAAAAAGAAATTTAATATTATATTAGTTAAACATTTTCGTATACCAAACTTTACAGTGTTAAACACAATTGTATACAAAAAAAAATATAAACAAAAAATCATCGCCTTATATTAAAAAAAAACACACACACACACACACATAATACATAAAACAAACAAAAATATTTGCAAATAATTTGAATAAGATTTTCAAAAATAAATGTTTCATCTAAAACATGTAACGAGTCTTCATTGGAAAAATCTTTCGGGGTGCACTTAAAAGAAATAAAAACATAAGGTAATAGGAAGAAAAGAAAGAGAAGGGGGTTGGTTGAGGGTGAAAAGTAGAAGAAGAAAAAAAAGAAAAAAATGGACGAGAGAGAGAGAGAGAGAGAATACTCGGAAGAAGGTTGAAAAGATGAAGCAAAGGGTATGGGGCATGGGCATGGTATTCGGAAGCCATATCGGCCAGCGTGACTCGAATCAACAAAATCCGTAGCCTCGAATTTTCAAGCTGGACGTGAGAATTAGGCATCCGGTGAAGGGGTTGAACGGGGTTGAACGGGGTTTGAGGGGCATAAGAGGAAAGAAAGGGTTCAGGAAGGACGCGGTCGACGAGTTCGTTTCAACATTCCACCCCCTAGTCTTCCACACAAACTCCCATCTCTACTACCACTACCACTTTCATCCCTGTTTTCTTTCTTTCTCGTGTTAGGATACATGTTAGGTGTAAAAAAAAAAAAAAAAAAAAAAAAATGAAAAAAAAAATAAAAAAGGGTATAGAAGAAAATTGTGAACCTTCTGCTTTCCACGAGACCGAGAAAATATTTTACACCTTCCGGAATATGGTTTTTGTGTTGTTCCATCTTTCTTTTTTTCATCTTCCTTTTGTTTTTCATACTTTTTATTTCTATCTTTTTATATTCCTTCCTTCCTTCCTTCTTTCTTCCTTTTATTTATGAGGTATATAAGTGCTTATTTATTTATATTACGTATCACATACACCATGTGTATGTAATACGAAACAAGTCGATGTATTATTTATTTCCTTTTTGAGAATTGGTTCCTTTTCTTTTTTTTTTTTTTTTTCTTTTGATTTGATGACTTGATAATATTTTTTATTCTTTTTTAAAAGCAAATTAATAATTTTCATTTTATTTTAAAAGATGCGATACACACATGGAGTTGTTTATAAAAATTCATAATAACTTTGTAAATAATTTGACGTAGATTCATTCTATACGATTATTATTATTATTATTATTATTCTAGTAATATTTTATACATTTTTCCTAATATTTAAAAAAATAATCCTAACGCAACATATATACATATAATAAATAAAATATTGTATATACTTTTGTAAATAAAAAATTTTATAAATATATTAAAAATTAATTATATTAAAAATTATATTAAAAATATAAAATAATAAATAAATAAATAAATAAATAAATATAATATAAAAATAAATGAAATAAATAAAATATGAAATAGTAAATAAAATAAATAAATATAAATAAAAAATATAATATATATATAATTATTTTTAATAACATTATATATATATATATATAAATATGTTATATAAAAATACATACATATATATAAAAATATGTTATATAAAAATACATACACACATGTATATATTTTTCAAAGGAACAATATTAATGTAGATATATATAAATATCATTTCACATAGAAATAAAACACATAGTCTACGTATGGATTATTTATTCGATAAAAATAAAGTAAAATAAAAAAAATCAAATAAAATGATAGAATATTTTTCTTTAACGTTTTATCATGAAATAAACGATATGTGAAAAATATTTACATACACATATACAATGTATAAATATTCGTTTGAGAAAAGAACGTTGATCCCTTTGTCGGTAAAATAAGACTCAATTTTATGGATCCATATAGGTTTACTACAGACAAGGGTTGAACGTAGGTAAAGGTAAAGAGGTAAAAGAGAATGGAAAGTAGTGAGAAGGGGTTGGTCTGAGAGAAAAAGTATTAGCACGTAACATACACACACACACACACACACACACACACACACACACACACACACACACACACATACATAGAAGAAGAAAGAAGAAGAATCATGCGAATATCAATGGCAGAAGGCTAGAAAGTCTGCCGTTGACATAACACGTCCATATTTTCCGATATGATATTCGATTATCTCGATATTCCCGTCGACAAAAGTGTTTATTCTATTACCCTTACTACCGTCCCTTAGATATTACCTTAGAAGATCGCCGCCCTATGGGCAGAAAGCTTGGTTTCTTTTTAAAATGCTTCACTTATTTTTATTCTTACTTGACAGATGTATACATACATACAACACATATGTATATTTTGATAAGTGTATTATATATATGAATATCATTTCATATTGAAATAAAACACATACTTACATAAATTGATTATTTATTTGTAAGAATTAAATTAAATACAATGATCGTTTGTGTGTATTATATATTGTACTGTTTGTATATTTGTTTAAAACACACAAGTATGGATTATTGTTTAAATTAATTTGTTATTTAATTTTTGTAATTAATAAATAAGAATAAAATTAAATCAAATGATAGTTTGTATATATTGTACTATATTGTATATTTGTATTATATTTTATATTTTTAGTATGTGTGTTGTATATAAATTGTATTTTTTTATTTTTTATAACAAATAACAATTTAATCAAAAATTAATTATTTTTTATGTGAAAATAATATAACCAAGATATCAATTTAATTTACATCTTCTTCTTTTTGTTTATAAAATAATATATATATATAAATAAAGGAAAACGAAATAAATACAATGTCAAATCTTAGAATTATTATACGAGTAAGTAATTATAACAATGATAATTAATAAAATAATTAAAAAAAAATAATAATAATAATATTGATAACAAAATAAAAAGTGTTTAAGGTTTATTACATAATGTGTAATATATTATTATATGAAAAATAAATACTTAAATAAATTTATATTATTAATATTGTTTACTTTTTTATTTTTATTTTATTTTTTTTTTTTTAAGGATGACAATTCAACGTTTTCGTTTTATAAGATGACAATTATATTTCAACGAGCGAAGAATTTTCTCTGACGATTTTTGTTGTTATTTTTATTGAAACATATTGAACCATAAATATCGGATAGAATAAGAAAGAAGGAAGGAAGGAAGGAAGGAAAGTAAAAAAGAAAGAAAGAGATAGAAAATGATCGAACGTTTCATTCTCTCATATGTTTTATCAACGTGACCTAGAAAAAAGAACGATATTTGTTTGATGTCAGTATAGATATATTATTTTGATTGAATTCTTTTTATTCGTCAACAGAAAATAATATATATATATTTATATTTGAAAGAGAGAGAGAGAGAGAGAAAGATTGATGAAATTTAAAAGAGAATTCTCGTTGTAATAACACTGCTTGTTCTTTCATGGATAACTTGTTTCCCCATAGTTCGAAAGTTGCTTTTCATTTGTTATGCAAATATATTTTGTACAATATATCTCCCTTGAAAATCGAGGAAAAACGATGATGGTTTTCATAAACATTGAAATGCATCACACACTGGACGAAATACGTGAGGGAAGATAACCAAAACCCAACTTCCAACCAAGCAAATCAGTGAACCACGAAAAATATCTAGATACTTTTTGAAATTGAATAACTCTGCTTTTATTTTTGATTTTATTATTATTATTAATATTTTTGTTGTTGTTGTTGTTGTTTCTTTTTCTTTTTGAAACGGATAAAGCGTTATTGAATTTGTTTTATACAAATATGTATTTTATTTTATTTGTAGCATGATGGGAATGAAAAAAAAAAAAAAGAAAACCAGAAAAATGTCACGGTGTGAGAAAGGTGTATTATGCCTTAATTCGTAACTTTTTTCTTTAGTTTTGTTTTTTTATTTTATTTTAACAATATAATATATTAATAATAATTTTTTATTTACACGAAAATACGGGAGTGTACGTCGTTCATTTAATTGAAATAAATTTATTCAATTTCTCAATGAAAATATTTTCGTATTTCTATGTGAAGATAAGAAGACAATATTTTCAATAGAATTTGGGAAATATTTTTCATGGTTCTATGAAAATTAATAAGTACCAACAATAATAATAATATTAATAATAATAATTTTATTATGTAAACTAGCATAAAAAATTAGAATTCTAATCACTTGTCAGTTACCTTAAAAAAATTACATTTAATTATATTAAATAAATAAAAAAAATAAAATATATATAAATATAAATATATACATAAAATTATATTAAACAAAAAAAAAAACACAAATAAAAATAAAACCAGCAAGTAAAAAATTAAAAGCTTCGATTAAAATCTCAATATTAAAAAAACAACCTAAATCAAAAATATTAATCAATTAGTAATAAAATAAATGAAATATCCTAAACGTTGCAGTAACTTTCATTGATTTTTCTTTTTTTTTTATCCGCGTTGCGGAATTTTTGTTCGTTCGAAGAAAGAATGAAGAATGAAGAAGAATAAGTAAAGAAAATAAAAAGAAAATAAAAGAAAAGAAAAGAAATGAAAGAAAGGTAGAAAAGGAAGAAGGAAGAAGAAGAAGAAGGAGGAGAGTTTTTATTTCGTCTTTTCGAACGATAAACGACTGCGTGTTGGTGGTGGTGGTGATGGTGGTGGTGGTGGCGGTTCTCGTAATGAACGATGGTGATTAAAATGCGCGGCCATGACCGTTTCGTTCAACTAAAGTTACGATTTTACGGCGACTTTAATGCTCTGCTTCTCGCGAACCTATACCTTTTTCCTACTCCTATCCCTACTCCTATCCCTACTCCCCTTTTTCCCTGATTCCCCCACTTCTACTCCCATTTTCCCCCACCCTTCCTATAACGATTACTACAACGACTACGATTGCATATCCGCTCGGATACATTTAAGATTTTGTTATAAATTTATACACYAAGCACGTTTTTCAATGGTGGTGGTGGTGGTGGGTGGGGTCGAAAACTTTCGTCCTAAAGTCACCCTTACTCCACCCCCCCATCTCTTTTTCTCAACCCCTAAACCATCATCCAGAACGATTCAATTACCAAAAGTACCACCGTGTGGGTTTAAAGAGTTCAATTATTTTTATTACTTTGAAAGAAAATTCATGCACGTACATTTTCCATTTGAATTATGTTTTTGACTGGTTTTTAAACAAATTATTATTATTATTAAGTTTGCAATATATTTTTTTTATTATCTGTTATTACACGCAAGAGTTGAAATGTAACATACTGAAATGGTTTATGAATATTAACGATAAATTGAAATAAATAAATAAATAAAAATAATAATAATAATTTTTACGTGTTTCGTTGTTTTTTTTTTTTTTTT
>NW_015149073.1:317994-330522 GCF_001465965.1 Polistes dominula | reverse complement strand
AAAAAAAAAAAATACTTCATTGAAAGTGAAATGTTTTTGACACGCGTTATAAATTTTTACCTAAAAGCCGATTTTATTTCAATTGCAACAAATTTGATTTATTTTTTTTTAACTGTTGGTCATTGATCTCTCATAAATATACTCCGTTTCGATTGCCATACATTGTGTTCACATTCTCAATAATTCGTAATAAAAATAAAATAAAATAAAACATGAAAAATACAAAGAAAAACGATTTAACTCTTTCTGCAATGTTTATTTTTTTTTTTTATTATACCAACGATTCATTGAAGTTAACATTGAAATCGATTAATTAAACTAAAACATAAATAAAAAAAAACAAAGAAAAGAAAGATAAAATAAAAAAAAAAAGAACAACCATAATTCACTTTCGAAACAAAAATAATGAAAAATCAATAGGGTGTTAATGAAATAACAATTATGTTATAATAATTCAGACAAAACACTATAATCTTCATGAAATTAAAAAGATAAAATGATTAATTAATTAACTAGTAATAAATTGAAATAAATAAATAAATATCTAAGATAATAATCCGATATGGTTTAATTTTTCATTTTTCATTATATATATATATATAAAAGGTAAGAACCTTAAAAACAAAAAAAAGAATAAAAAATAATAAAAAGAAAACTCTTCAACCCTTAAATAATATCTCAACTACTAGCTATCTACCTTATCTTTTTATCTTCTTATTTTGATCTTTCTGGCAAAGGTGAACTCTCCGTTCATCGGATTATTCGACGAGTTTTTAACGACATTCGACACCAAGCCAGCAAAAGTAAAGTCGCCAAGTTTTCTGGTTAGGCCAAGAGAAAATTAGATTCCCGATGGAATAAAGTCATGCTAGGGAAGGTAGATAGTACACTTCTAGTAATACTAGTAGTAGTAATAGTTATAGTAATAATAATAGTTGTAGTAGTCAAGTATACGTTTGTAAGATTAAGCCGGAGAAAGATATCATTTTATATAAACTCTTTATATGATTTTAGGCTGCCAAAAATTGTTCAAATAATAGAATCAAATTTACATATTATTATACTATTTGAAAATCTGTAATATTAATTTATAATAATAATAATTGTGTGTGTGTGTGTGTTTTTTTTTATTATATTTGTAATTTATTTTACAAATTTTTAATTATACAGTAATATAAATGATTTATATCAAATAGTTTTGTAAATTAAATTTAAGTTTTTTTTTTCAAGCTGTTGTAATATTGAAAATCTAATATTTTTTATGTAATTAATAATTTTTAAAAAATTACTATATATATATATATATATATATAAAATTGTATATTTAATATTTTTTATTAACCCTAAATTGAACTTTTTAATTTTATTATATTATTATATTAAATATATAATAATATATATATAATAAAATAATATGATATATTAAATATTCTAATTATAATTATAATATAATTATATTAAATAATAATTTGTATATATTATAAATATATAATATATAAAATATTTGAAAAAAAAAGTATATTTGCTTAAATAAATTTATCAAATAAAATATTTGTGTAATACAATTAATATTTCTCGACATAAAAAAAAAAAAAGAAAATATTCACGAATAAAATACGAAATTAAATTAAAAAAAAAAAAAAAAAAAAAAAACAAATAATGAAAAATTATTAATAATAAAAATTCTTTTAAGCAACTTCAGAGGGTAAGGTTGATATTTTTTATAATAAGGTTAAATATATATTTTTTTAAAGTGAGTCTTGGCACAGTGGTGGTGAGTGTTGGTAATGGAGGTAGTAGTTAAAGTATAGTATATAAGAGAAGTAATTTCAAAGTAGAAATTTCTTCTAAGTTATTCGAAAGAGAAAAAAGAAAAAAGAAAAGATCAAAAAGAAAAAAAAAAACAACGAAAAAGAAGGGTAGATAGAAAATTTGGAGTTTTAGTTTTGTTCGTGTATATGTATATCTATATCTATAACGTAAAATTAGCTTCGGTTTACAGTTTGAAAAAGTTTGTAAAACGTAATAGGTATCTACGGTTGAAGGACCGATAATACGTTAAGAAGGGGTAAAGGGAAGGGGTAGAGAGGGGTGAAGGGATAGATATTGGTATGTCGAAAGAGGATACACACCACTTTTCTTTCCATCAAGGGAAAACTACGTTTTTCGATATCACGTTAAAGAAAGAGAGAGAAAGAGAGAGAGAGAGAGAGAGAGAGAGAGAGAAATAACTTAAAAGTGTAGTGTAGTCTCTCTCTCTTTCTCTTTTGAACGATTACTTCTTCTTCTTCTTCTACTTCTTTTTATTTTTCGAAGAAGAAGAAGAAGAAGAAGAAGAAAAAGAAATTCTTACTTAACGACATACGAGACAACATCACGACACGTGATATTTTGTTTCCTAACGTAACGTAAGAAGATATATAGATCATTCTATCTACCAATTTATCTATCTAAATATAAATGCAACTTTGTAACAATTTTATTTAAAAATAAAAAAAAAAAAATAAAACAAATGTGCACAATGGTACGAGTAAACAATTTTATTATTTTGTATTATGAAATTTAAATGAATGATGGTATATTTGTGAATTGAGAAAGAAAATAAAAAATAAAAAATAAAAGATAAAAGATAAAATGCACCTGAACAATTACAATTATTATATTTATGTATTATTGTAATAAAATGTATTATTAAAATTACTAAATTTATTACTATATTTATTATAGAATAAAATTATTATATTTGTTACTATATTTATTATATAATTAAATTATTATATATATTACTATATTTATTATAAAGTAAAATTATTATATTTATTAATATATTTATTATAGAATAAAATTGTTATATTTATTACTGTATTTATTATGGAATAAAACTATTATATTTGTTACTATATTTATTATATAATTAAATTATTATATTTATATTAGTATATTTATTATAAAATAAAATTATTATATATATATTACTATATTTATTATAGAATCAAATTATTATATTATTATATTTATTATAATATTGCAAGATAAAATTCAAGTATAGTAATTCAATATTATATTAAAAGTAACCACACACACACAACCAACAATAACAACAACAAAAATTCACGTTAATTCTACAAAGAAAGCGGAACGAAATGCTTTTATTATTCGCATTCATCGAACCACGGTAAAGAAAAAGAAAAAGAAAAAAAAGGGAGACCGGAAAAGGGGTGAAGGAAGGGAATTTCTTTCTTTTTTTATGGTATAATTTTCACAAAGGTGAGGAGAGGGAGGGGAGGAAAAAAAAGGGGGAATCTTTCTTTTGAGTAAACCCCTTCTTGTGCACTTCCTTTCTTCAATTTACTCACAGATACGAACGTAAGAACAATAACGAAGAAATTGAGAAAAGGGTGGTGGTATGGGTGGTCATGGGGAAGGGATGGGGGAAACGAATAAGAGAAAGAAGTGGAAAAGTTGGGGGTTGGTGGAAAGAAAGAAAATGAAGAAGAAAGATGAATCGAAGAAGGAATCGCCAATGGGAGTTGCTATGACATCGACTGTTCATACACCACCACCACCACCACCACCACCACCACCCACAACTCTCCCCCATCAATTCCACCCATCCAACTACCATTGGGAAGAAAAGCTGATTATCTATGTCCGTGACTTGAAATTCGAAGGAGAATTTGTGAGGAGGAATAAAGTGATTAAATCGTTGGATAAAGGTCAAAGACACCCTTCTTCTTCCCTTACCCCACTTCCCTCACTTCTCCCCACTCTTTTACTCTTTTTACTATATCTTGTGTGCAAGAGAAATATATAAAATTTAAAATAAAAATGTACAAATATAAAAATATAAAAATATAAAAATATAAAATTTAAAATAAAAAACTATAAAAATAAGAAATACAAAATAAAAAATATAAAATATATAAAATTTAAAATGCAAAAATATAAAAATATAAAACAAAAAAAAATATAAAATATAAAATATATAAAATAAAAAATAGGAAATATAAAATATATAAAATTTTAAATATATAAAATAGAAAAATAGAAAAATAGAAAAATAAAAAATAAAATAATATAAGAAAATAACCAAATAAATAAATAAATAAATAAATAAATAAATATAATATATATACATACATAAATCAGATAAATGTAAAAAGAAAGAAAAAAAGGAAGATAGAAAGACAGAAAGATGGAAAGATAGAATAAGAAAACGAATTGTAGGGATGAAGTTAGGGGATGATGGTATTCGTTTAACGTAAGGGATTTAATCAGAAGGACACACGGTTGCTCATCCACGATTTTCTTTTCTTTAAGGGATAAAAATCCACCTACGCGTGACTGTACATCCATCTATCCATCCCCTTGGTCTATTTTTCTTTCTTTCTTTCTTTCTTTCACATATACCTAATGGTAAACGAAAGAAAAGAAAACAGAAAGAGAAAGAGAAAGAGAATAATAAAAGAAAGAAAAAAAAAGAAAAAGAAAAAGAAGAAGAAGAAGAAGAAGAAGATATAAAACGTGGGAGATAAATCACGCTCAGCTAGGTCCCGTGGCTTTTCTTCTCTTTCCGTCATTCAACCCTTTCCAAAGTGACAACCCTCTCACTCTTGCTCACTCATTCTTACTCAGTCAGTCATTTTCTTTCTCTCTTTTATCCTTTTCACTCTACCAGGTCATCGTCGTCGTCGTCGTCGTCGTTATTCCCGTCATGACGACGAAGCTTTTCCATGACGTGCCATTATTAAGACGCCTTCAGGCCGGACGCCAGGGGCTAGGCTTGAAAATAGAAGGGTGCAAAGGGTGTTGGTAGTGTGACGAGAAAAGGGGGTAGTAAACTAGGTAGGTTGGTTGGTGGGTAGGTTTATTTGGTTGCTTGCTTTGGGTTTACGGTATTTGGGGGTTTTTTTATGTGGATAATAGTTGTAGTAGTATAAGGGTGATTACTTAAAGGAGGGTGACTTTTCAACCCTTGTTTTCTACCTACACTAACCCTCATATCCCCACCCCATTCTCAACTCTTGTATTTCTTCCCTTTAAACTTCAACAGTTCACACAGTTCACAGTTTCTCTTCCAGTTCTGTTTAGAAGGGTCACTATGTATGTGTGTGCTTGTGTTTATGTGGATGTGTGGGCCCGTTTTTCTTTGTGTTAAGGTAGTAACATCGATTTACGAAAGATTTTATCGATACGCGTTATATTTTACAAACCTATGATGTATGTATTATGAAAGTAAGYAAGTGAATGAATAGAACACAAAGGTAAAAACTCACCTTGATCGTGAATTGCCTGCATAACGGTTTGTAAGCGTTCGTGCCGCAAACGAGAACCTTATTTGGACTTTGTCTACCAAACACACGCAAATAATTTTGACACTCGTCGTCGCTGCGACCCTTCAAGTTGCATAATTCTTTGTGCGCATAACTGCTGGACCACTGGAACCTCTGTAAAATAAATAATAATAACAAATTATATATATATAACATTATTTATATATGTTTAAAATGAAAAAAAAAACAATTTTTTAATAAATAATTATTTTAATTATTACAACAACAAAAACAAATAGACAAATTATTATATATAATTAAATTAATTTATAATAATATATTTATATAATAATTTTAATAATTTTATTTATTTTATAATTTAATTATTTACACACACACACACACAATATTAATAATTTATTTATTTGCAATATTTTTATATAATATATAAAAATATAATTTAATATATAATATATAATATATTATATAAATATATATTATAAATATATGTTATAAATTTTATTTATATGTGATATATATTAATATAAAATTATATATATATAATATTCAATATATAATATATTATAATTAATATAATATATTATAATATACATTTATATAAATATAAAATATATTATAACATATTTTAACATATAATATGATATATATATGTTAATATATTATATATAGTATAATATATTATAATATATTTTATGTTACATATTAAAATTATATATAATAAAATATGAAAAATATAAAAATAATACACTATATAAAATAAACAAAACCAAATAGTAAAGGATGACCCATTTTGTTTCAACAAAAGCTACTATCTATAGTTTATATTTCTCTTTCCCTCTCTCTCTCTCTTTTTCTTTCTCACACACACACACACATACATACATACATACATACATAGATATATAAATACACAAAAAGAAAGTTTCTTTCTTTTTACCATTTTTCCATACACGTCATTCTTTTCTGTTATCTATCCTAGAAAGATATCTACGAAGCTAACGATAGTTATTCGTTCTCCATCGAAGTTCTACAACTGAAGGGGATGGGAAAGGGTGAAAAGGGGAAAGGGGAGGGGTAGGAGGTAGAGACTATCATTTTTCCCCGGAATACAATACCGGATAACGATAGCTAGACCATCTTCGACGGAAACGCGTGTTTTCATCTACAAACAAGAAAGAAAAAGAAATAGAAAATAGAAAATAGAAAGAGACACTAGGTACGCCATTAGCCTGAGTACATTTCGATCGTATAAAAAAAAAAAAAAAAAAAAATATAAAAAAGAAAGAGAAATAGAAAGGGAAAGAGAGATAGTTTAAAAAGAGTGAGTATGTTAGTGAAAGAGAAAGAAAGAAAAAAATTAGAAAGAAAAAGAGAGAGAAAGGGATAGGAAAAGAAGGGTAGGAAG
Source organism: Polistes dominula (assembly GCF_001465965.1). The sequence goes on along the minus strand of NW_015149073.1, from coordinate 323,823 downwards.
GATAGTAAAAAAAGAAAAAAAAAGAAAAGGAATGAAAGGGTGAGTGAGTGAATGAATGAGTGTAAGAGAGAGAGAGAGAGAGAGAGAGAGAGAGAGAGAAGGAAATACGAAAAAGTCGTATTTTTCTCTAACATAAAAGCTACTCTCTACCGGCTTACGTTCACGGCCCGTATTTTTACCCCCCAGACGACAAGCATGCCGACATCCCCTTAGTTTTATTAATATCGAACCGACAGGTCGTAAGACTAATTTAATTGTCTACTAGATAATTCTGTATACTTGGGGTTTTTCTTTTTTTAATTCTATTTTTATTCCTTGTTATTTATTTGTTTGTTTGTTTGTTTGTTTGTTTGTTTGGTATTTCATCATAATTGACGTTACTTGTTAACGTTAATCTTAGAAAGAAATATAAATTTGTTAAATAATATATTAAATTATTATATATAATTAATTAATATACCTATATATAATTATATATAATTTATATATGTTATTTATATAATAAACAAAAATTCACACAAATATACAAAAAATTATATATATGTATGTATTTATATTAATCCATGGTAGTTTAAAAAAAACACACACACACACAATTTTTGTATATTTATAATTATTATTTTATAAATTAATAAATAATTAAATATATTTAAAATAATTAAATGATATTAAAATAATTAAATATAATTAATAAATTATAAAACTGATTTGTTAAATAATGGAAATTGTTTTTTACATTTTGTATCTTTTTTTTCTTTTTGTATTTGAGAATCGTAGAATAAATTTAATTTAATATATAATTAAATCTATAATTAATAAATTATAAAACTAATTTGTAAAATAACGAAGATTGATTTTTGAATTGTTTGTTTTTTATTTTATTTAATTTTTTTTTTTTAAATTTAGTATCGTGGAAATGTAATTTTTTGTTCAATGGTAATAATAATATGATTTTGAATGTTTGCGTTGTGTTGAATGTTTTCGATTTTTTTTTTATATTTATTTTTTTATTTTATTTTATTGCTTTGTTTTTTGTTTTGTTCAAAAACGTTGATTAATAAAAGTTGATTAGTATTTAGTCTAATGATTTCTTTTTTTCTTTCTTTTATTTTTTTTTTTATTTTTGAAGTCTTGATTTATCCTATTATCCTATTTTCGTAATTTTATGTATTCTTTTGAAACGAGATAATTTGACATGAGATCAACCTATTTCAAGTAGTAGTAGTAGTAGTAGTAGTAGTAGTAGTAGTAGTAGTACACGCGCGGCACGATCGAATGACTCATCAAGGAAAAGTATATCGATTGATCTCGAAGGAAGGAAAGGATAAAAAAAAAAAAATAAAAGAAAAGAAGGGAGTGGACTCCTGTACATGAAAGTGTACCGTGCAAATCTACTGGGTGTCCCTGTCATTTATTATAACATTCTGAAATATTATGATTATTTTCTACGAATGCTGAAAAAGAAAAAAAAAACCAATTGTTTTTTTTTTTCAATATACGAATTGTTTCCACTGAAATTTCCTACAATACCAATTATTTAATACAAAATATTCATCACAAAATAATGTTGAATACTTGGTTACATTTAACATCACTTTGTTTTTTTTTTTTTTTTTTTTTTTTTTTCATTACTTTAATTCATTTATCAATAATAATAATAAAAAAAAAACCCCAGAGAGGTGTGGTTATATTTTCGATTAAAATTACAATTTTGTCAGTGATACATAAAAAAAAAAACAAATAAATTTCTATCGAAACATACAATTAATATCAATAAAATCATATTGTTATCTACCCAATTGTATGATTGTTAAATCAACAATTGTTTTTGTTAGGGCGGGGGGAGGGTTTCTTTGTTGTGTGCATAAGTGGGGGGGGATTTCATGTGTTATATGGTGCATAAGTTTTACCTGTACTCAAGAAAGAAAGAAAGAAAAAGATAAGAGGATTTTTATCCTAAGAAAAATCCTTTTGTGAACATCGATATATTCTCGTTCGTATAAAATTCAATTTGAAATTTTTGCCGAAAATCGTCAAAAGTTTACGATGAAAGAACAGTAGTAGTAATAGTAGTAGTAGTAGTAGTAGTAGTAGTAGTAGTACTAGAGGGAGGGAGATTAAAGTAAAAAAAAAAAAAAGAAAACATAGTATGAAAGAAAGAAGTGAGCTAAAAGACGAGGGAAACAAAAACAACGCTGACAAAGTTTATGGAAACTGTTGAAAACTTAAAACTCGAGAACTGTGCTGCTTGTTCAATCCTATCCATCCCTTCCTTCCTCACCCCTTTCACTTTTCTTTTTACCTTATCTTTTTTTTCTTTTTTTTTTTTCTTTTCTGTGTTTCGTCATTTTTTCTATACAAGTATCAAACTACTTCTTCCAAGTCTTTGATAAAAGAAAATGAGGAAAAAGTAAGCAAAAATAAAAATACAAATTAAAAAAGTAAGAAAGAAAGAAAGAAAGAAAGAAGAAAAAATAAGCGGGGGGGGAGGAGGAGGATAAATTATTTCCCATAGAGGAGTTTGTTCTGATGGATGGTAAAAAAAAAAAAAAAAAAGAAAGGTGATGAGGGTAAGGGGATGAGAAAGGGTTTAGGTATCTTATTCTTCATCCTGTGCTAATCTGTATCGTTATCTCGTGAAATGTTGCCAACAGGGGGGATGATTCACGTTAAGAATAAGAAAAAGAGAGGATCATGAGGGTGAGGGTGAAGGTGAGGGTGAGGATAAGGGAAAAGAGAATAGCATGATCGAGTAACTGTTAGTCACGTTACTTTAAACGTTCCTTAGAGATTTGCTGTCGTCGTTGAAGGAAAAATCGTTCTTCTTACCATCGACAAGTAAGTAGTATGGTCCCGGTGTTACCAGTTTATTATCGACGAAAAAAAGAAGATATCAAAGTAACTAAGTAAGTAAGTAAGTAAGTAAGTAACTAAGTAAAAGTACATTTTGTTAGAAGAATATATAGAGGGATCAAGATAAATAGGAGAAAGGGTGTAGGGGAGAGGGGTTGAGACAAACTTTTCATCCTTGTTAAACTCTAACCGATCAATCAGCAAACTTTTAGATCACATCTTTATCCTTTCAATAAAAAAAAAAAAAAATAATCGATAACAACGAATTTGTTAAGATTTTTACACACACACACAGACACACATACTAATGAGTATTTTNTTTTTTTTTTTTTTTTAGATATTTTTTCTAATCTTTTATGATAAATTCTTGTATAAAATAAATCAACGTTTGATCGATATCAATTTTTGTTGAAAACCTTAAACGTGTTAATTAAAAAGAAAACAAAAACAAAATTATTATGTACTAGTATAATAATAATAATAATTTAAATATAATATAATATAATATAAATATTATGTAATATGAATATAAATATAATTGAACGTAAATACAATTTAATATAAATATAAAATAATATAAAATAATAATATAATATAATATAAATATTATGTAATATGAATATAAATATAATTGAACGTAAATACAATTTAATATAAATATAAAATAATATAAAATAATAATATAATATAATATAAATATTATGTAATATGAATATAAATATAATTGAACGTAAATACAATTTAATATAAATATAAAATAATATAAAATAATAATATAATATAATATAAATATTATGTAATATGAATATAAATATAATTGAACGTAAATACAATTTAATATAAATATAAAATAATATAAAATAATAATATAATATAATATAAATATTATGTAATATGAATATAAATATAATTGAACGTAAATACAATTTAATATAAATATAAAATAATATAAAATAATAATATAATATAATATAAATATAATAATAATCCTAAGAGTGTAAAGAACCCAAAAATCTAATTTATAATAATTAAAAATAATTAATTACATAAATAAATAATTATTAATCCTACATTAAACTTTACCCAATTCTTTAGAAGTATTCTTCAACACCATACCAAAAATATTAATACATAATATAAAAAACACACAGATAGATAAATAGATAGTTAAATCGATACACGAACATATATAAAAATAATTAAATATAAATATATATTAAAAAATAAAAAAGAATTAGAATGATCATTGCAATGACAGTGAAATAGTACAATTAAGGTGTCGAACGTGGTACTACTTTGGAACGTTAATTTTAAGCAAAGAGTGAACGAATTAATGAATGAGTGAACGAACGAACGAATTAGTATATATATATATATATATGTAAGAAAGAGAAAGATAGAATGATGGTTACGTGTATTTCTGCTTTTTGTCCTAATTAGAATGTGTCCTCGAAACGTGGCTGAGTCGCCAAATCGAGTGAGTGGGGGGTTGGGGGTGAGAGGGGGTGGGTATTCGCTCGCTTTTACGAATTCACATAGAACATAAGAGAGAAAGAGATAGATTTATATATATATATATATATAGAGAGAGAGAGAGAGAGAGAGATGAAGAGATAGCGATAGAAGGTGGGTATCGACCAAGGTAAAACTTTTGCCCACAAAATCGTACTGCATATTCATCGAGTAATACGATTTCGGAGTTTCTAGACCCCACTCCTAAACCCACCAACCCACCAACCCATCTACACCCACAGCCACCCCTTAACTGCAGACGGTTTTACGTTTTAATCCGTATAGATAAATTCGCTTACCGGACATTTACTCGCTAGAACGCGTTTATCTATTTCTTTCTATCTTCCTTCCTTTTTTTTATGTTTTATTATTTCATTCATGCATTCGTTCGTTTGTTTTGGTTTTCATTTTTTTTTTTTAATATTATTTTTTTCGTTGCACTTTTCTTTCATCGTGTCCGTCAATTTTTCCATCCTACTTCTTTCTTTTTCTTTTATACATTCTAACGAAAAAAAAAAAGAAGAAAAAAAAACTTCGTTTAATATTCTACTACTGAATATGAAAAAAAAAAAATACTTATTTGCTTGAAAATTCTTTGCACACAGTGTATTATATATATATATGAATTAAAAAGAAAAAAAGAAAATATTCAGTATGTTTAAGGAATTTTATGAATAAAATGATTTCTATTTAAAAAGAAAATAAATTAAAGTATAATATTTAAATAATAATAATAATTATATAAGTCTGTGTCTAGTTGAAGATGATGAACGAAACTATTGTAAAATGAACTATGAAAACTCGAAATTGTTTTAACAAATGAACACCTCCTATTTCCTTGTAGGGAAAATATTCTTTCGTGAAATATATTGCACTGTCTGTTACTGAAATTAGTTGAAGTTTTGAAGATAATAAAAAAAAAAGATAATAATAAAAATAAAAAAAAGATAATGAATCATATAACGGTTTATATTATATCTCAAGTTGAATATACATTTTTGCTCAAATTAATTCCATTTCATCCAATCCCATCATTCTATCATCCAACAGCTAACTTTTTATTTTATTTTATTATTATTATTATTATTATCATCGAAGGTTCATGAATATTCGCAAATGTATAAATAAAAAAAACCTATGTGCACGCATTGACAAAAAAAAAAATTACACACGATTCATAAGATTACGCATAATATATGCACAAAAATAAAAAAACACACAAAAAAAAATATATATAAAAGTTCATACGATTACACATCACACACACACACACACAGAAAGAAGAAAGAGAGAGAGAGAAAGAGAGAAACATGCATGAATTATTTATGTACAAATAAGCAAATACAGTAAAAAAAAAAAAAAAAAAAAAACTAGTGCATACTAGTGTATACTTGTACATACTTGTGCATATGAAAACACATACACACATACATTCATATATATTATAGGATAAAGAAGAATACG
>NW_015149073.1:286030-296758 GCF_001465965.1 Polistes dominula | reverse complement strand
TTTTTTTTTTTTTTTTAATAAAAATAGATACTAATAAACTATAAATAATTGAGATATTATTATTATCTTCTCATATAAAAAAGATTGTGATACAAATACGTATAGATATCGATTACTATTAATTTTCAAACTAAGATTCTTAGATCAATCTACCAGATGTCATAATCTTGTCTACGTCTACCAAATTAATAAATCTTATGGTGTCATCCATGTCTTAGGTGTATTAGTTAATCTAAGTTTCCTTGCGTGTGTGTACCTTACAAACGTGTGAGATGGTGTTCATGCGTGTAAACGTTTTCGGTGTAACAGTGTTTGTTAGGAGAGCACCATGGATACATTGTACCGCAATAAAGCCGACCCCTTTCTCTACGATAGAGACCCATGATCTTTAGAAATCCTTCTCTCTCTCTCTCTCTCTCTCTCTCTCATTCTCTCATTCTCTCTCTCTCTCTCTTGCTTCTTATGGTTCATTCTGTTCCTTCAACACATAAACGAAACTCAAGTGTAACGTTGGTCTACTATACTATGCATCCAATATGTACCAAATGTATGTTATGTACACACATACACATATATATGTAATATATGTACCTTATGTATCGGTATATATGAAGTTTATATGTGTTTGTCAATCGTGTTAGTATGTGTGTATGCCCATAGGAAACCATATTTCGTATATCGAGGGAATTGAGTTCCACCTGGAGAGGAGTTACGTTTCTCACCTTCCTGCAATATAAACGTAACTCGTTTCCCATATGTTAACACGAAGAGATACATATGTATGTATGTGCATGTGTGTGAAAATGTATATATATATATATATGGTTATTCAATATGTATTTTATAATATGTAATAGGGAACAAAAGAAGAAATTCGGTTTTATGGTTTGAAAATAAGATTTTAAGCTTTTCTACGTATTCAAAATGTATTTTATAATATTATAGATTTTATTATTATAATATTATTAATTAATTCAGTATGAAAATTTAAAATGTGAAACTTTTCTAACGAGTTAAGTTAACTATTTCGTACAAATTATCAGACTTGTCATAACGAATAATTTGAAATTTGACTGATCTTTTACAATTACAATTATGGAAAATATGATTTTATATCGGTGTAATATATAAAGAAAAATTTGAAAAATAATTATACAAGAAAAGAGATGTTATGTGTTTTTCCTGTTTTTTTTTTTTTCTTTTCTTTTTATTTTCTTCTTTTCATGTACTTACTCGTAAAAGAATTTATTAACGCGTTAATTATGATATAAAACCTAATTCCAAGGTTATCGTCTATAAAAAGTTAATTATACTTACAATTAGTATAGTACAGTATAATATTATAAGTTATGCCGTAAGTTTTTGAGTTTTATAATTTTCCCCTTTTTAGATGGAAAAAGAAGAAAAGTAGGTTATAAAAAAAAAAAAAAAAAATAAAAAAAAGAAAGAAAGAAAGAAAGAAAAAAAAATCTAAAAGAGAAGTTGAAGTTAGACGAAGCATGAAAATAATATCAAAAAAAAAAAAAAAAAGAAGGAAAATTAAAATGAATCTAATTTCGTGAGAATCCTTAAAGAATATTTTGCATATCAAATAATTCTTAACAATTATTTAATTATTATACGTGACTTAATAATAATAATAATAATAATAATAATAATGACGAATAAAAAAATATCATTTGATCTAACATTGGTAATTTAAACTAATATAATTTCGAATAACATTTGACGAAATCTCTCAAATCTATTCTAATGTCAATTACTTTAATAATGCTCTAATCTTTGCATAAGATTCAATTCAATCAAATCCCACTTTATGCGATTTTAAATATTCAAATGACTATTACAAATAATAATAACAATTCTATATTAAGTTTTCATTCAATAATTATATCTAATTTTAATAATTAATTATAATTAATAATAAAAATAATAATAGTAATAATAGTAATATTAATAATACTTCTAATCTCCTATTAAAATTCAATTTATGCAAATCCCACTTTATACGATTTTAAATATTCAAATAATTATTACAAATAATAATAACAATTTTATATAAAATTATTATTCAATAATTATCTCTAATTTTAATAATTAATTATTTCAATAAAACTAATAATAATAATAATAATAATAATAATAATATACCTCTAATTTCTTAATAAAATTTAATTCAATCAAATTCCACTTTATACGATTTTAAATATTCAAATAATTATTACAAGTAGCAATAACAATTTTATATAAAATTTTCATTCAATAATTATCTCTAATATTAATAAATCATTATTTCAATACAGCTAATAATAATAATTATTATTATAATAATATTAATAATAACAATAATAATTCAAAGAGCATTTGGTATTATAACTGGGAATGTAGACCTAAATCAGTCGAACTTCTCTAATCCGTGTGGCCGACAGGCGTATTATGATTTATATATTCCCCCATAAATCAACGTCGAATTAATTAGCAATACTCCCAGAGATAGAAATACACACACACACAAAGAGAGAGAGAGAGAGAGAGAGAGAGACAAACAGATAGATATACAGATAAATAAAGATAGAGACAGATAGAGAAGACACAACAATGTGTGCGTAGACCACTAAACACTCGACACTACTCTAAACTACTACAGACACATACAAAGAAAGACAAAATGAAAGATAGAAGGTGTGAGACGACGATTCGAGAATTGAAGGTAAAAGAGAAGAGGGAAGAAAAGGGAATGGTAAAGGGTTGATAAGAGCTGCGAGGAGATTGTCTTTCTCTCTCTCTCTCTCTCTCTCTCTCTCTCTCTCTCTCTCTCTCATACTCACACTCATTCATTCACTCACTCACTCACTCATTCACTCACTCACTGACTAACTCAAACCTTTCTCTCTGTTAAAGTCTTTGGCAACAGGCAGGCAAGCAGGCAGGCAGGCAGCAGACACATAGGCGCCTTTGCACCACTATACTCGTTTGGAATTTCGCGAAGTGTAGAAGGAGAAGGAAGAGGAAGTGGAAAAGGTTGAGCTTGGTGTGCCCGTTTGCTGGTGTGTTGGGTTGTTACCCCCAGCCATCCTTGTCCTTGTCATTCTCGTCTTCTTCGTAGTCGTCGACTAATGGCGTACGCTAATTGTGCCGACTGGAACGGTGTGCAAAAGACGGAACCCCCCCGTTCTTCACCACCCTACACCCCCACACCAGCAACTGCCACGATGATAGCAGAGACACAGAGTATGAGTGAGAGAGAGAGAAAGAGAGAGAGAGAGAGAGAGGAATACAAGGAAAGTGTAAAGGGAGAAGTGTGAAGAGTGTATAGGCAAAGTGCCCGAGTACGATAAAGGGTGGCAAGAGGAGAAAGGGGGAAAGGGAGAAAGGAAGGAAGATAAAGTACGAGTATGAGAGAGACGGACAGTTAAGGGGGAATATGGGGGAATATGGGGAGTATGGGGTTCGTACAAGTTCTCTCCTTCATTGCTAGAACCTGCGATAAATAGATTAAACTCGCCCTACGGTCCCTTTTCTCTTTCCCCCTCCCCCTTTACTTGCACACACACACATACATATATACTCTCTGTTTCTCTCACTTTCTGTTGCATGTACGAACTCATACTGTCTTCCATCCCCTTTGACCGGTGCGTTAACCGGAAATAGATGGATGGCACGCGACCGATACCAAGGCAAGGACGATACCAAGCTTTAATGGTGATAATAAACCGCGAACGTAATTTCCTTCAAAGTTGATGACGACGAGGCACCATCAGTTCCTATGGGTTCCCATCGTCTGTAGACACCCGTTATCTTTCATTAAAAAAATTAACAAAAATTATATTTTATATCAATTAGAATTTGAAAATGACACAGATCGTAGGTGTAATATTTTAATTTAATTTGTATTACGAAATAAACAAAATTAAAAAAGAAAAATATTATATATATAATAGAATTTGAAAATGAGAGAGATCATATGTGTAATATTTTATTTAAATTTATATTACGAAATAAAAAAAAAAAATAAAAGAGATAAAAATTATAATTTTATATATTAAAGTTTGAAAATGACAGATCACATGTGAAATATTTTATTTAAATTTGTATAATGAAATAAAAAAAAAAAAATAAAATAAAAGAGATAAAAATTATAATTTACACATTAGAGTTTTTTAAAAATGACAGATCACATGTGCAATATTTTATTTGAATTTGTATAATGAAATTAAAAAAAAAAAAAAAAATAAAATAAAAGAGATAAAAATTATAATTTACATATTAGAGTTTGAAAATGATGAATCATATATGCACAATATTTGTTTAAATATAATGTAAAATAAATTAATCAACGTATTTGTTTTAACTAACATATTTCTCCAATCATAAACGTGCAAATTATATGATGATGATGATGATGATGATGATGATCGTTGAAAAAAAAAAAACATCGAGTTATTATTATAAATAGTAACGTGTGTATCAGGTAAATGTAAAAGGGTTAATATCAAATCAAGACGTAACTACGTGTATCGTGATTTTTAATTAACATAAACGATCTACCTATATGTATATATATATATATATATAAGTAAACATGATCATGAAGGTATACGATTATGAGTAGGTATACACGTTCGCGAACATCTTCAAGGTAAATTATCTGAAATGAACATGATCGCGATCGTGTACTTATACATAAACCGATCGTTAAAACGGAACACACATGGTTTTCGAGTCATAACGGTTCATGTTAGGTGATATTATAAAATACATCAATGTGTGATTTTTTTAAATATGTGAATTTAACAGTATGATAATCTTTGTTTGATTTAATTTAATATTTAATATTTATAAAAGTGATAGAAAATTTGTAGAAACCCCAAGGAATACTTTTTTAAATTTATTGTAATGTAATTTTCTATAATATAATACTATGAAAAATATTTTAGTACACATTATAATATGTATTAATATTTTTCTATCTTTAAAAATGGATCATATATATAGTAATTTATTATATTTAATTTTATTATATATATTATAATTATTATAATATTATATATTATATATTATATATAATATTTAATATTTAATACTTATTTTAATATATATATAAATTACTATTTATATAGTTATTTATTATATTTAATATTTATAAAAATAATATAAAATTTGTAGAAACCCCAAAAAATACTTTTTCAAATTTATTATAGTTTATTGTCTCTACTTAAAAAGATATTTTATATATATATATATAATTTATTTGTAATATTTATAAAAAAATTTCGCAAGAATTTAGAAACAGTGTTTCAATATTGCAACATTGTTAAGATTCACTTTGTATAGTAGTTATATATTCATATCTTTTGCAAATTTGTGTAATATAGAAAGATAGAGAGAGTGAGTGAGAGAGAGAGAGTGTGTGAGAGAGAGAGAGAAAGAGTGAGAGAGAGAGAGAATAGTAAGCTTTCGCCTAATCATTATCGATTTCTCGAAGTTTCAAGAGGGAGTCTTTAGATAGCCAGGCTACGCCAATCTGAAGTTTGCAAATGGATCCCTCGGACTAATTAAATCCCATCGTCCCTATTCGTCGAACCGCAAAGCACTTAGATGAATCGAGATCGGCAAAAGTGATTCGGGTGTCTTCGGATAATCGTGAAAGGAAAACCGAAAATCAATCGTGACCGAACCGAACCTAACCGAACTGAACCAAGTGTTCCATGATAACACGCGCGTTAGGTTCTTTTCAAAACTTCAACCCCTTTTGAAGATGTGCTTTCAAAATTGTGTATTAAATACGTGCCAGAATTCTGAACTATTATTATGAATGATATTCATTTTTTTGGGGGTGGGTGGGTGAAAAGGGTTTTTTTTTTATTTCCCCTTTTTTAAATCGTGGGAATTGTTGTCTGACATATTAATCGTTTAATTTAATTCAATTTTATTATAATTGTGTGTGTGTGTGTTATTGAAAATAATATCACCATGCATGGGTGATATTAATTTATTTTTTTAAACAAGTATGAATATTATTATATTGATTTTAATATTATTTTTATAACATATTAATAATATTGATTATTACTCATATATTATAATTATAATTACTTTAATTAATTACTTAAATTACGTGTTATAATGAAATTAAATTTAATATCCATCAAAGGTAATAGAATATAGTTAAATTTAAATACGATCCCCTTATTTAATAACTTCTCTAAAGTTTATTTTCAATAATAGATAAAATGATAGTGTTCAATTATATTACGTTTAAGTTAAACTTTGGATAAAAGAAATGAAGAGAGAATAAGTTTATGTTCCCTCTCTCCTTATTTTTTTTTTTTTATTTCTAAGAAACGAAAGAACCTAAAAATAAAAAATAAAAAATAAAAAATAATATTTCCTGATGAATTTAAAAAATATATATATATATATATAATAATAATGTAAAATGTAATATAGAAAAAATAATATATAATATAAATATATATATATATATAGATTCCATGAAAAGAAAAAAAAATAAATAAGTAACAAAAATATAAAAGAAGAAAAAAATATAAAAATATAAAAAAAAAAAAAAAAAAAAAAAAAAACAGGACATTAATTAGCTGCTTTAGAAAGTAATCCGAGCGAGTAGAATAAATTATATTGGCATTGTTAGAGGAATCGTAAACTAGTGTATGCATTTTATATACGTATATGTTGCATTTATGTATGCATGTATATATATTATATATTATATATATATGTATGTATGTATGTATGTATGTATGTAGGTATGTATGTAGTACGTGGATAGAAGTATCGATCGGTCTTTCTCTCTACGTGGAATGTTGACGCAGGAATAATACTAATTAGTAGCTTACAACGTACCTATGTAATCTAAACGAGAAGAACATTTCATGTGTTGTTAGAGAATTGAGTAGAATAGTATTTCCCCGCGCTACGAAACACATCGAGATTAATGTATCGATTAGTATTTGGTGAAACATCGAGAAGCTTAAATCGTATCGCTTAATTATAATAGTTCGTAATAAATAACATAAACAAACATGTTCGTAGAGAGTAAGAGATATACTAACTAGATCTCAAATGAACAATATCTATATATATATATATATATACATATATGTTCAAACATATGGTAATATTTCATTTATATTGTGCGAAAGATATTAGATTGCTACGAATAATCCATTTTAGATTTTATAATACGTTGCAATAATTTATAGTGATTTTTTTTATTATTATTTTTTCTTTTTTTCTATAATTAATAGAACGAAATTAATTTTTTTTTGACATTTAACAAAGATTGAATAATGTTATAATTAATACTGACAATTTGTTAGAGTTTCTATTTGTTGTTTTTTTTTTTTTTTTTTTTTTTTCTATAGAAATGTAATGTAGAAACTGAAATCTAATTAGGTGTATCAAAATTTCAAATAAAACAATTATTTCATTTATTATTTAATCAAATACCCCATATTGTATTCGATAAAATATAATTTTATCTTACAAACCACTAAACTATACCAGCAATATGAGCCATACATTTATAACATTTTATAAATTCGGTATAACAAAAACAAAAAACAAAAAATATTAAAAAAACAATCATAATAATTTCCCTATAAACACACAATAGTAATTAAATACTTTAATAAAGAAGATACATTTTTACTTATTCATTGAAATTAATTGATAGAAAAGTGTTGTATAAAAGAGCTATTACCAATAATTTAAAGAACAAGAAAGAAAATGATGAATAAAATAAAATCAAAATAAACTATTTAGTATTGGTATATGTACGTGTGTGTATGTGTGTATTGAGATACTTCTACTTGACAAGGACACAAAGCACAGATCCGTATCCCAAAAGAGAAACCCGTTAAATCGAACGACGATACCTTTACTAGCCCCGTACTTACAAAGTTTGTTTATGTTTACATACCGTTGAACCTACAAGCCTCCTCCCTCCTCCTCCTCCTCTCAGCATCCTCCTCCTCTTCAACCTCCTCCTCCTCTTCACGAAGTTTACTTTACTCGCAATTTTATGTACGTATGATGTATTTATGTACATATGTATGTATTCAAAAATATATATATATATATATGCATATGTGTTAACATAGAATAAAATTGATTTTTCGTTTATTATTAATACAAACAAAACAAGAAAATAATCATTTTATCCATCAGTTTTTTTCAATATATAATTCTTTTTTAATCTTAAATTAAATTAATTCTGTAAAATTACAATTTTAATTTAAAGGAATTTAAATTGTTTTAAATTAAAAATAAAAAAAAAACTTATGGGTGCATAGAATAATTCTTTTGAGTATTACAAAGTAGATATAAACAACGAAATGTTTAATATAAGAAAACTAAACTATGAGAATTAATTTGACGTGACTATATGTTACGCAAAATTAATTCTTTAAGATTACAATTTAATTTAAAGGAATTTAAATTGTTTTAAATTAAAAAAAAAAAAAAAGCTATGGGTGCATAGAATAATTCTTTTGAGTATTATAAAGTAGATATAAATAACGAAATGTTTAATATAAGAAAACTAAACTATGAGAATTAATTTGACGTGACTATATGCTACGCAACTATGACGCACATTTTTAATATAAAATAGTATAATAAATAGATTTAACTTTGTAACTAAAAAGTTACAAAATTATATATGTGCACAGGTATAAATAATCTAGGTACGTATTTTTCAAAGCAACCGGACGAAATTGGAAAAAAAAAAACAAAAAAAATAATTATCTCTATGCCATAATTGGGGTTTGGTTTGTGGGTTTTGACTTTTAAATTAAAAATAAAAAACTAAATAAAAACTGAAAAAAAATAGAGACCAAAAAATTAAAAAAAAAAAACTTTAAAAAAAGAAAAAAAAGAATTAACCGTGGTTACAATTTTTCATAACCATATAAATAATACTTTTTTTTTTAACAAACGAAATGTTGTACTACTTTTAAAATAAAAATAACTCTAAATATAAATTTATACTTTTTCAAAAAAAATAAAAATATAAATTCGTACCTTAATAATATTGTAATTTTAATAAGAAACAAATATTAATTTTTAATTATATTAAATTAACAAATATTAATTTTAAATTATAATAAATTAACAAATATTAATTTGACATTAAATTATTAATCTTATTCTAAATAAAAAATAAACAATTGTAACCCTATTTAACATATAGATATTTTATATATAATTATTTAATATTATAAATTTTTTTTATATAATTATATAAATTATTTAAATTACTTTTTTTTACTTCAAATAAAACAATTTTTAAAACAACGACAACTCTAAACAACAACTCTCTCTTTCTATATATATATATACAAAAATCTTGTTTTAATATCAACTAGACACACATACACATATATATACCTAATTCAAAAGAATCCTAATTTTATCTTATTCCATAAAAAAAATTCTCTCCAAAATGATTTCTTCTTTGATTTTCTTCATTCCCACCACCCTTCTTTCTCTCTCTCTCTCTCTCTCTCTCTTGTTCCAATTCTTGTTCTCTTTTCACGTAGATTTCCACCTAACCCTACGAGGCCATCGATTTACATAGAAACAATGGCCATCGGATGCTCGTCACCTTGATCCCTCGTCTTCGCTATCGGCAAGTCCCGAGCGTATCGTAAATCCTGTTCTACGTTACGGTAAAATGGGGGTAGAAAGAGAAGAAGGGAGGAAAAGGGGTAGGTTGATAGTTGGCGAGGTTAGCTAAAGGGTGGTGTTGGTGATGGTGATGGTGGTGGTGATGGTGGTGGTGTTGGTGGTGGTGGTGGTGTGGTGGGGTTTGTTTCTAGGAAAACGTATTCTCGTATAAATCTTCATCTCTCTCTCTCTTTCTCTCTTTCTCAATCTCTCACTCTATTTCTCTCTCTTTTTTCCTATTTCTTTCTCTTTCACTCTCGAATTAACCTATTTTTCTCTCTTCGTTCGTATCCGTAGGAATTTAAACGAGTCATAGAGTGACCGTGAGCTTGTAAATACATTTACGTCAAGTTGAGTAAGGGAAGTAAAGGGGTAAAGGAGGAGGAGGAGGGGGAAGGGGGAAGGGTTTGAGGGTGAAAGGGTCTGCACTATTGTCAGACTTGAACAGTTAATCCTGACGACGAGACCCTACGTGTGGTCGAGAACCACTACCAAGAGAGATACCCACAGTTTTATTTTCTATACATATATATATATTTTATCTATTTTATTTTATTTTAGTTTCTTTTTTTCCATGAGATATGTCCAGTATCGTAGACGTTAATAAAATTTAAAAAAGAGTGTTAAGAGGAATTTTTAAACGAAGATCTATTATTAGAGTAATTTTTATTCATTCCTTTATCTTCGTTTTGATTTATTTTAAATTTTATTTTTATACCTTTGCTTTCTTTTTTTTTTTTTTTTTGAATAATTCATAATTAGGAACAATAAAAATAACAAAGATAATTAGTCGTTTTATATTCGTTCTTTTTATATTTGCAACACGATAAAAAAATAAAAATTTATTTATATATGTTTTATATATATATATATATATATATATATATATATATAACATATATAATTTGCTTATACAATTATTTATTATATAATATTATAAAATAATATTAAAATAAAATATAATATAATATTATATTTCGTAATTATGAATTATCCATATATTGTGTATAATTTATTTATACAATTATATATTATATA
>NW_015149073.1:274657-285844 GCF_001465965.1 Polistes dominula | reverse complement strand
GGGGGGGGGGGAGGATAAGGCCAAATATTAATTTCGAGTCAATTTGTTAAAAAAACATTTTGGAAGGTTATTAAATGATACGTGTTTGTGTTTGAGCATGTTTTAGCATGCATACGAATTACGTTCATACGAGTATATGAATGCTTATGAATTTATATGCATAGAAAAATACATTATGAATAATATCCTGATAAGAAACTTAAAGATATTTAAATGGAGATTTTTCGTTGAGAGGAAAATAGAGATAGTGAGAGAAGGGGATGGGAGGTGGGAAGGGGGAAGGAGGGAGGGAGGGAGGGAGGGAGGCTGAAGGTAGTTTCAGAGGTAAGAGAAGGATTTTAGTGAAGAGAGGAAAATTTAAATTTTCATTCATCCGTCGCTAGTCTTGATTGTTTCCATAAAAAATATCAAGATTTTTCACAAATTCACGTTGCTAATGTCTGATACGATATTTAAATAATTCCTACGAAAGCTCGAATAATATTCTTGTGCTTTTTTTTTTTTTTTTTATTTCTTTTTTTCCCTTCGTTAATGATGGTACAAAAGTATCGAATTTTTTAATCACATATGGAACATCGAAAAAAACCATCTTTTATCCAAAATAATCGGAAATTTGATTAAACTCCAATTTGTATGATCCACATATGAACAAGTTCATCATCTATGAGAACACGTTGGTTACATAAAATTCTAATTATTTCATTAATATTCTATCAATGAATGTAATTAATTTGAAATATTTTTTGTTCTGAAAAAAAAAAAAAAAACAACACAAAACAAAACTAAAAACATTTTTATCATTAACAACGTTTATCATCTATGAGAACACATTGGTTTACATAAAATTACAATTGTTTCATTAATATTCTATCAATGAATGTAATTAATTTGAAATATTTATTTATTATTTTTTTTCTTGTAAGAAACACAACGCACAACAACACAAAAAATACAAAAACCTTTTTTTTTTTTTTATTATAACCAACGAGCTTGCGTCATTTCTTCATTCTCTCACTCTTTCTTTCTTCCTTTCTTTCTTTCTTTCTTTCTTTCTATCTCTCTCAATCATTAAGTATCATTCTCTCTTTCTCTCATTTTCCACGAGAGAGTGTTTTTCTCAGGCACGTGTAGAAAGTCAGGTCGTCGTGACGTTATCGCGACGGTATTAACTCGGATCCAAGCTTCCGTTAGGTCGAACCGCAATCAGCTGCAACGAGCAGCAGACTCGACGGAGCGTAATCTTTATCCTTTTTCTCAACCCATGACCTCAATCAACTTTTCTCTCTGTTTCTCTCTCTCTCTCTCTTACTCTTACTCTTTTACTATCTTAGTCTATTACTCTGGTTCTGTTCATTCTACTTTCGTTCGTTCGAAAAGTCATATAAACAATAATTTAATCAAAGAATTTTCATAGATGACAAAGTGACAGTTTGAAAGTGACAGTTTCAAAGAGAACAGTGCATTAAACATATATCATCTCAATGCTTTTAAACATCAATACACAGATCCCTTTAAATTAATTAATAATTATTTTAATACATTCATGCATTCTACTATCACCTGTGCAAGTGTGATAAAAAAATTACATACAAATGAAAAAAATGGTTAAATCAAAATGAATTATTATCGTTATGCACATGCGCATCATTCAGAAAGTCATTTAAACAACATTTAATACAACTATTTTGACAGATGACAGACGTACCAGTCTGAAGGTGAATTTCGAGGAAGACAGTTGCACCTAACATATACTCGGTGTTTTTAAACAACAATACAACACGTTACTTTTGATTATTTAATAATTATTTTATTATTCTAATACACTCTATATACATTACAGGACAATTTAATCCTCATAGTCATCACCTGTGCAGGTATGATAAAATAATTACATTAGAATATAAAAAAATCCAAAATCAGAACGTTATAATCTTAAATTCTATTAATTAGATGAATTATTTTCATTATGCACATGCGTAACATTCGAAAAGTCATATATAACAACACTTAATAAAATTATTTTGATAGAGATGACATTATGTCAGTTTGAAAGCGAATCTCGAAAGGGAAAGTTCATAGATCAATAATTCCGAACTTTTTGACAACAATTCACATTTCCTTTTATTAATTAACAATTATTAAAGGTATATCGAATATACTATTAATATTTAGGATTGTTTTAAAGTTCTTGATGCACACATACATACATATACATATACACACATTTAGTACTAAATAATAAAACATGTTGCACATCAACCAGTTATTACTAAAAGTAATATAATAAATAAAATATATATATATACTGTAATTATATAATATATAATATAATAATAATAATATAAATAAAATAAATCTATTTTTTATTCTAATAAAAATTGGAATTTATTTATATTTATTCATTAATCATTTCTTTCAATTTTTCGTTACGAATTCTATAAGATGGTTGTTGGTATTCTTTGAAAATTCGATGGATACAACATATATATATATATATTCCTTTTATTCTTCCTTTCTGAACCCTTATCTCTCCTTTTACTCCCCTTCATGCCCTTTCTCTTTCTATCTTTCTTATTCTCTCGTACGGTCAATTTCTCCATCCCATTTTCTACCAAGGCCGTAAATGCGAGACTGAGAATGAGGAAAACGATTGGTCCAACGGTTTATTCAATTGCACTTCCTTTCTTCCTTCTCTCTCTTTTTTTTTATCTTTCTATCTTTCTTTCTCTTTCTAGCAAATCAAGAAAGAAACAAGAAAGCTCTTTTCGCGAGCTACTACAGAGTTCTCTTTTCCGATTACAAAAGCAAGCAAGACGAGTACTACTTCAGTGAAGAAAACTACCCGAAGAGTAGGAGAACGAAAGATAAACAGGAAGAGTTAAAAAAAAAAAAAAAAATAGAAAAAGAGAGAAAGAGAAAGAGAGAGAGAAAACCTGCTTGGAAATCGATTTATGTACATATCTCGAGAAATTATCGTTATCTCAATTGAATTCATCTGACGAGTTTAATATCATCGGTTAAAAGACAGACATGATCTATAAATCAAATCTTATCGTTTCAATTATTTATCACACCTACTGATATAATGTAATTTAGACACATTTTTTTAATATATAAATATATGCATATGTATATAAAAATAATATTGTTTATATTTATTTATGTTTTATAGATCTTTAAATCAAATCTTAACGTTTCATTTATTAATCAAACGTACCGATATAATCTAATTTCGATACTTTTTAATTATATATTATTAATTTTATTGTCTAACTTATAATTATTTTTATATCTATATACAACTACTATATATATTATTATTTTTATAACTATATAATATATTATACAGTATTGTTATATGTATTTTTTTATTTATCTTTTAGATTACTCGAAAATCGATCGATTCACCTTTTTCATTTCAGGAAGGAACGAATTTCTAAAAAGAAAGTTTACATTTTGTTTGATTTCTTTTTTGACAAGATGTAACACACTTTAACACTTTACTTTCATCTTTTATACAAACACATTTAAAATTATAATTAAAAATTTAATTTCTTCTATACGAAATCATTAAGAAAAAAAAAAAATAAATAAATCAATCAAATATAATATAATATAATAAATGTTCATTCTCCAATTGTGTCGTGTGAATAGTGTTTTTTTAATTATTATAAATATAATGAAAGAAAACATAATATGATTTAGTTATTATTAAGAAATATAAAATTCGTTCACCTAACTTTCTTTTATTAATTTCGAAATGAAATAAAGAAAGTGAGATAGTGACTAAATAAGAAATTGGATATTATGATTAATTTATGCATATATTCATGTGAAATCATTACGTTATTTCAATTTAATTCAACTAAAAGAGAAAGTATCATATCGTATCGTATCGTATCGATAAAAGTATACGACTTATATGAAGAAATATTATCGCGTTTGATTATCTTACGTATTAGTAGACAAAATGATTAGAAAGTTGTGTAAAAAATTATATTTACGATTAAACAATAATTTGGCCTTTTTTTCTTATCCGTTTCGATATTCTCGAAAATTGTGATTACAAGTTTCAATTTAGGTATCACTCATTCAACGAAGAAGAAATGACTTTTCAGATACAACTCGTGAACTTGTCAAAAAATTCTTCAAACACAATGGAAATTATCAAATGCAATGACTTTTTTCCTATCAGATCCGATTAAATGATAATCTTAAGGGGAAAAAAACAAAACTTACTCGAATTGATATCCACCATATATCATCCTGTATTATATATCTCAACTTTTTTAAATCCAAATTTGGTACACTTAAAAATCACTGTTCTATAAAACTTCAAACACTTTGTTCTATAACACTTTACTAACGAGTAATATTTTATCACGATACGACCGACCGAAACATAGTAAACTAATACAATGTGAGATTAGACGAGCGGTTAAAGTCAAATTGTAAACATCGCAGATGACGACGAATATAAAAACGTAAATAAAGGATAACGTTTATGTTCAAYGAGTACTCGGAGAGAGGAGTAGTCGGTGAGTTTTACGTACGCGTATCACGCATCATTTTTAAACGTGGTAAATAAATGTGTTACTCGTTATTATTGACGACTTATTTTTATATATAAAATCATCATGTACAATTTTTATAATAATTTCAAATGAGATTAAATGTTCAAATGATATGATACGTGTTTRATATAWTAAATGATTTATATTTATTCGATTAATACTTATATTTTTACATATACAATTATTACGTACAATCTGTTTAATAATTTAAAGTGAGATTAAAGTGCAAATGAAATGGACACGTGTTGGATATTTTTTTTTATATAACAATTTATACGTATTACAATTTGTTGAGAAATTATTATATTGTTAATTAAATTGATTGACGAATATATATCATAGAAAATAAAAGAAGAGAGAAATGTTTATATTAAATCAAATCATATCTGGTGTATATCATATTGATCAATACAATGATTAAAAAGTGTTTTGAAGTTATGGGATATATTTCTTGGTATTCGCGTTGATGGTTATCTGGTAGAATCAATTGAATTTATTTATCTTGCTCAAAGGGACGAGGATTTCCGGATAAAACTTTTTAGATCTCTTCAAAGTTCTTTGACCGGAAATTGACGACATTAAAAAAGAATCTTTTACTTTGAAGTAATGAAGAGAGCAGTACAAAATAAGAAAAACAAATAGAAAAAGAGACACAAAAAAAACGAATAAAGAAAATAAATACAATATTTTTTCTTCAATGGTATGTATCTGTCCACCATGGGAAAAGCAATGGGTTGGCCAATGTATCTGGGCGGGCAAGGTAAACGATTTGTTTCAGTCTTTCAAGTCGAAATACGCGCGGAAATTCGAACGAGCTGACTGAACGAACTGACCTATCCTATAAACTCATATATATATATATAATGATTCACACATATATACCTAATAAAAGTATAAATTTCTATTTCTCTTTTTCTATTTTCATTCATACACACATACACTCGTATAATATTAAATTTTATACTCTCATATTCATACTTATAAAATACACACACACATGCACACACAAATAATGATGCAAATATATATATACAAAATAACATCTCTATCTCTTTCACTTTTCTTACATTACTTACTAATACATACATACAAAATTTCATACCAGTTTCTTTATAAATCACATAAACACAACACAAACACATATGATAATATAAGTGTATGTGAAAAAAAGTAACATCTCTATCTCTTTCTTTCTCTTTTTCTTTTTCTTTCTTACTAGACACACACACACACACACACACACATACATATACACATATATATAGAAAACTTCATACCAGTCAACTCATCCCATTCGAGCAAAGGCGAGCACACACACATATTCACACAAACATAGACATAGGTAGAACCGTCTCGCGTCGTGCGTAACTACGCATAGCATAAAGTAGACACCAGAAAGAGAAAGAGAAAGAGAAAGAGAAAGAAAGAGAGAGAGAGAGTAAAAGAGAAAAAGAGAGTAAGAGAGAGAAAGAGAGAGAGAGAGAGAGAAAAAGCATATAGAAGGTAGTGGTAGCAAGTTTTTAAGCGACAACCTCGAGTGAATGACCGGTCAGAGCCACCTCTCACTCTTCGATCCTTCTATCTGTCTCTCTCACTCTCACCCTTTCGGTTTCTCTTTTGCACACGTTTACAAAGAGAACACAACGGAAGAGAGAAAGAGAGAAAGATAGACAGAAATGCAGTCGGCCGGTTGCAGCGTGAGTTGCATTAGGCGTCATCCACAATAAAGCTGCTCTTTGCTGCTACTACTATACACAACTATACTACTATATTACTATACTTTATCTCTCTCTTTCTCTTTCTCTTTCTCTTTTACTCTTTCCCTTTTACGAACCTGTCTGATATCTACTTCTCTTTCTAGTTTTTTTTTTTTTTTGTATTTTTTTGTAAGTGGAAACGAACGTATTCCCGGTCGACTTTACCCCCACCAATTCCCTCTATCTTCCATCCCCCATCCCCTATTCTAGGTCCCCCTGCCTACCCCCTCCCCTTCTATCTATCTGTTTCTCCCTTCTATGCGTATCTCGTCTTTTTATTTATATTTTTTTTTCTGTCTGTTGTGTTTATTTCTTTTTTTTTTTGATGTGTGTCCTACCCTTTCCCTTCCATTTTCCTGTATTCTCTCCTCCTCCTTCACCCCCCCCTTCCCTCCCTTTAACTCCTGCCCTGGGCCTTTTTATTTTTGTAGTAGTACTTCTCTAGTCCTCTGTACGTTCATTCGACGGCCACTTCCGACCGGATAATACGCAGATATAAATATTTCCTATATTCTCGAGTATCGGAGTACTCTTCTTCCATCATCCACCTCCTCATCCTGCTCCTCATCCTGCTCCTCATCCTGATCCTCATCCTTTTCCTCATCCTCCTTTTCCTCATCTCCCGTTTGTCTCTTTATTTCTGTTTCTGTTTCATTCTGACGATCAGTTTTCTCTTTCTTTCTTTCTTTCTTTCTGTTTTACTGTATTTCTGTCTTTGTCTTTTATCGATATTACTTTTTTAAAATTCAACGATATGTTTTTATGACTGTAAAAGAAACAGATTGACAAAACCATGAAAGAGAGAGAGAGAGAGAGAGAGAGAGAAAGAAAGAAAGAATAAATCTTATGTTATAGAGTACTTTTCAAGAATTGATTTAGTTAATTTAAGAGAGTCATAGATAAAATATATGAATGGGAAAATAATTGTGAAATAAATAAAAGATATCATATCGTATCGTTTTATATTTAAAAAGTGAATATATATGTATATATAATAATTGATTTATATATTCCAAACTTCTTGAAGTATTATTATTATTATTATTATTTATAAATTTACAAATGTAATAATCGTATATAATAATTAATGATTTTATTTATTTTATAAAAGAAATAATTGTATGTGTGTGTGTGTGTGTGTGTGTGTGTATTATTCGTAAAGGATTTAAAAGAATTAAGTATTTATTATTTGTTTATAATAATTTGATGATGATAATATTAATTTATTTTAATTATATTATTTATTCGTATTGTATAGGATTAGATTTTAGATTACGTGATATTTTAAAATGAAATTAGAGAAAATTTTAGAAATTATAATATTATTATTATATTATTAATAATTAAAATAATAATATATTAATTTTATATGAATATAAATATAAATAATTTAATAAATAATATATAAAATATAAATAATATATAAAATAATATAAAATGATGATAATATATATATATAAATATTATATAATAGAAAATATAATAATAATAATAATAATAATAATTTTACAGAAATATTTTTAAAAAAAGCGAGAAATATAATTCTTTCCTTTATTTATTCTATCCTTTTTCTGCCTAATCCTCTAATCTACTTCTTCTAACCGAAACACTTTTTTGGTTGAGAGTATTTTTTGTTTGTTTTTTTTATTCTTTTTTTATTCTATTCTCGTTGATCGTTCTCGATTACTCTTGAACAAAATCGAGCTCTCGAATTTACATGGAAAGTAAAGTACCAAGCCTTAGCGTAGTAAAAGGAAAATTGAGAGAAAGAGAGAGAGAAAGAGAGAGAGAGAGAAAGAAAGATAGTTTTATAAGAAGAAAACGAGCCTCGTGTTAGATAGTGGTAGTAGTTGGTTGTGGTTCTGACTGTAGTGGTCCATCTGTGGGAGTCTGCATTTCGATATCGATAGGATTTACTACTCCCCTTCTATCTTTTTCTTTCCTCTTGTATAATTTTGTTCTTCTTTCTTTCTTTCTTTCTATCTTTCTTACTTTCTTTCTTTTTGAAAGAGCTTTCAGAACGGTGTACATAACGAATCCTTGAGCTTGCATCATAGTGAAACCGAGAAAACAAGCAATGCATTTCTTAGTCGTAAGCATGGAATACATATTGACAGAAATGAGATAGATGAAACTAAACTGAAAAGAAAGTGAAAGGGAGAGAGAGAGAGAGAGAGAGAGAAAGAAAGAGAGAAAGAGACAGAGTGTGTGTGAAGAAGGGGGGAAGGGTTTGAAAGAGGGGACGTTTGGAAAAAGATATAGGAAGAAAGTGGGAAAATGTAAGAAATTGAAAAATTTCCGAGATATGTACGGGATAAATGATAACTTCTCTCTTTCCTATTGGAGATGGGAAAAACGTATAATGGTGTAGAAGTTTTCTAAGGGAAAAACTCTATGTCTCGAAGGAAAGACGTGCGGTTTCAACCTACAAAATCGATTTCTACTAGAAAGAGATAGAGTAAAAGAGAAGTGAAAGAGAAAGAGAAAGAGAGAGAGAGAGAGAGAGAAAGAGAGTAAAGGAAACCTATCTGATTTATCGTATTTTTCTCTCTCTTTCTTTCTCTTTATGGAAAAACATAAAAATGGGATCAAAGATCGAAATTACACGACTAGAACTTTGTTTGTTTTCCTATCAGAAAAAGTAAAAGAAAAAGAAGAAGAAGTATGAAGTTGCATAACTTGTTACGATTCAGCTTTTTTAAAACTAATATATTATATAATATAATATATATATATTAATTATATTTTTACTATAATAATAATAATAATAATAATAATAATAATAATAATAATAATAATAATAATAATAATAATAATAATAATAATATTATAATAATATTATTAACATATAATTAATTATACATATTATAAATATAATATAATTATTATATTATTATACATTACATATTAAATTATTACATATTATAAACAATGTAGTATTATAATTAAAAAAATAATATTATATTATATATATATAAGTAATATATTATATATAGAATACTTTTAGACAAATTAAGATTTAATTATTTTATATATATATATATATAATTTATTCATCAAAAATTGTTTATAATTATTTTTGTCCTATCCAAAACT
Organism: Polistes dominula; assembly: GCF_001465965.1. Next base: position 276,417 of record NW_015149073.1, on the reverse strand, counting down.
GTAATACGTATATGCATTATTTATTTGATTTATTTTTTTATTTATTTAATCGACCACTTTAAAATCACACTCATAGTTGACCACCAGTAGAAATGGGGGAGGGGGGAAGGGGTTAAAGATGATATTCATAGAATTTACCTATCCAATTCCGGATTTGACGGGTCTTCTCTCTCAATACGATTCGTGGATTTTACGACAAGGGAAATATGGAAATAACTTTTTTTAAACGATATCGAAGAGATATTGAAAGATTGGAAAGATCCAATGGAATAATATTTATTAATCGACTGGCTACTAATACTACTACTACTCTACTACTTTATAATAATAATAATAATAATAATAATAATAACAATAATAGTAATGAAATGAAACAAATCTTCATTGATTTCTAATGGAAATAAAATAAAATAAAAATAAAAAAAATAAAAAACAAAGCAAAATTGAATCGTACAAAGAAAATTGTTAAAAAAAATGTTGCATTGGAAATAGGAAGAAACATTTTTTGGAATTGAAAAACGTGATGGTTGAATGTATGGTTGGTTCGATGAAAAATTTTTCGTGAAAATTCTGTGCTGCATTTTTCACGAACATTCCTAGTTCACGATTGTTAATCGTGATCCGACGAGATCTGACGTTTTCGTTTGCTGCGATAAGCCCTGAATTAAAAAGAAGAAGAAAAAAAGAAAAAAGAAAGAAAGAAAAGGGAGGGGGAAAAAAAAAAGAAAAAAGAAATCCATCCACGAGATTCCTTTGGACCGGTTGGAAAATCGTTTTATACCTTCACTTCCACCCCTTACATCCCCTATGTTCGCCAACTCATCTCATCCAATCACACAACTTCACCGATTATAGATTACCAATGCGAAAAACGATTTAATATTGGTTTAATTCATTGGATTTTCGATTTATCACATCGATAGATGTAATTCCCTTTCCCTTTTTCCTCCTATCACCCGTTCCCACCCTTTTTAGACGTTAGATGATAAAATCTTTTTTTGCGAAAGTAAGGAAAAGTTAGTAAGTAAAGTAAGTAAAGTAAGTAAAGTAAGTAAGTAAGTAATCATCTCTTTGTAGATAATATAGTTTTTGATTAAATCGACAAAAATATGGTAATCCGAGAAAAAAGGGATTTGTTTAAACGTCTTAAAGATTATTCTTTAATATAATACAAAATTAGATAGAGATTATAATAAATTATATAGAATCGATAAGTTATTAGTATTAATATCCGGTTATTAAACATTATCACGAAAATTGAAAATTGAATTTAATTTCATTGCGAAAAGGGAACGTTTTAATTTATTCGTGCAACACGGTTCTCTTAAATAATCTTTTCAATATACTTTTATTAGATTTTTATTATCTAAAAGAACATTTTCTTTAAATAATTTTATATCGTGGAATTCAAATTTACAACATTTAAAAGAAAAAGAAAAAAAGAAAAAAAAAAAAAAAAAAGAAAATTTCTATTCGAAGCAAAAACTAATCCTTTTCGCAGCAGTAGCAAAATGTCATCGTCGCACGGGGTTGAGAGAAGGGGAAGAAGTTTTCTTGAAAATACTCGAGAATCTCGATATTTTCGTGTCGTGAGATATATTTAGGAATACGACCCGACCCGACCCGAAGAACCCAAACCAGAACGTGCGTTTTCAACGGGGGGTTTTGCACATACCTCTGTGACTAACATAAGAAGAAAACAAATAGGAAAAGAAGAAGAAGAAGAAGAAGAAGAAGATTAAAAAAAAAAAAAAAAAAAA
>NW_015149073.1:259963-274292 GCF_001465965.1 Polistes dominula | reverse complement strand
TTTTTTTTTTTTTTTTTTTTTTTTTTTAAACTTTCTTTACTTTCTTTCTTGTCCTTAGTTTGATTTATCATCTTTTTCTTTTCATGCATTTGCACTGTCTCATTTTCTCTCACACGCACATGTACATATATACACACATGAATTTTTTTTTATTTCCTGATCTTTTTATTCGTAAAATTGTCTTCCTCCCCCCTGTCCTTTTCCCCCTCTACCTTCTTTTTTTCCTTTTTTTTGTTTTATTGATTTTTCTTGAATTTTCTTATCCACTTTTGCTACTTTAGTTCGTAGTTTCGAAGTTGCGTTGAGTAAAAGTAAAAAAGATGAACAGTGTGAAGGGTGTGGGAAGGGTTAGGGAAAAAAGGAGGAGGGGATCAATATCGAATTTCCAATTTTCTCTCTCACTCTATCTATCTCTATCTCTCTCTCTCTTTTATATAGATATTTTTTTCTTTTTATGTGTGATCCGTAGGGCGGACACGACCATGAAATTCTCGCGGGTCTCATCATCACGATTCTAGATCGCTGTACAACACCTTCTATCTCTATTTCTCTTTCTCATTTCATTCCGATTTTCTACGTGCAAGCAAGCAAGCAAACAAGGAAGGAAGGAAGTCAAGAAGAAGCAAGCAAACAGTCCGTTCACTTTTCCACTTCAATTTGATTGATTGGAAAGGATAGCAAAGTTTATATTTTTCTTTTTTTTTTTTTTCCCCTGGAAGGCTAATCAAAGTGCCACAAGATAAGAAAATGCGTTTAGATCAACCAACGTTTCTTCGGGATTTGTGATTCTTCTTTCTTATTTGTAGTTTCTTCTACAAGTTTTTTTATTTTTTTTTGGACACATTTTTAACAAATTTTCTCGAATAAAAATTAAATAAAAATCATATTAACTATCTTTCTATTTCCTATTTTATTTTATGTTTTATTTTTCATTTGACACGTAAGTTAACATTTTATTTTATTTTTTTTAATTTTACACATAAGTTAACATTCTATTTTATTTTATTTTATTTTATTTTTTACACGTAAGTTAACGTTTTATTTTATTTTATTTTATTTAATATTATTTTATTTTATTTTATTTTATTTTATTTTATTTTATTTAGTATTATTTTATTTTATTTAATATTATTTTATTTTATTGTATATTATTTTATTTTATTTTATATTATTNTTATTTTATTTTATTTTATTTTATTTAGTATTATTTTATTTTATTTAATATTATTTTATTTTATTGTATATTATTTTATTTTATTTTATATTATTTTATATTATTTTATTTTATTTTACTTAATATTACTTTATTTTATTTTATATTTGTTTTACAGATAAGTTCCCATTCTATTTAATTTTAATGTATTTCATTTTAATTGATTTTAATACATTTTCTATTTTATTTTATTACATTAGATACAAAACTACAAAATTAGTAATGCATCGTGCAACTGCAACTGCAACAGCAACAACAAAAGCAGAAAAAAGTAGTAATAGAAGAAGAAGTATAATAATAAGAAGAAGTAGCAACGGTGAGGATGAAAATAATAGCACAAAAGGTAGTACAACCGTGAAAGATTCAGATTTACAAGGGGGTTGGGGTGGATTGGTAGAAGGGGTGTAGAAAAGGGTAGAACAACGTACTGTTACGCCATTCTGCTTCCGGGACACTATTGGTAATTTATACTCGCATTATTGTTCTTAATTTATATCACGGTCCGCTGAATTCACAGTAAACTCGTGAACGTGAAATACTATACGTTAAACGAGCATACGTTAAAACCCGTTTCCCTCCCCCATATTTTACCCTTCCTCTTCATCCCTTATTTCTCATCCTTCAATCCTCACTCTTTTTCTCTCTCTCTCTCTCTCTCTCTCTCTCTCTCTTTTTATTCTTTTTTTTATTCTTACTGTTCTCCCCTTCTTTATTTACAACCCCCTTTCTTGATCATAAATAACGAAACAATAATAATTAAACTCTCATTTTCTTCATTTGTTGCATTAAAATTTTATTATTTGGGTGTTTAATAAAAAAAAAAAGAAAGAGTGGAGGATTTATTTTAAGGTTGCATTTTAATTTAAATTTTTCTTTTTGTTTCTTTGGAATTTTTCTAATTGTTACGTAGAATTAATTGTACTATTTTTGCGTATCAGTTGTTACACGAGTATCGTTAAGATTATTATGACAATTATCGACAAATCATTTGAAAAAATATAGTGTTGCAGTTTGCAAAGATATTTTTTTTTCTTTTCTTATTTTTTTTATTGTTGTTTTATTCAAAAAATATATTAATAAACGTAAGCTCACCTGATCGATGATTTCCGTGAGATCGTGAAGACTTATGTTGTAAATGGCATTTCTGAAAAAAAACCAAAAGTATCAAATGTGTAAATATGTTAATTAAATATATTATTATTATTATTATTATTATTATATTTTAAATATAGTATAATAATATATTTATATTATTATATTACTATATTAATAATATTATATTAATATATTAATTATTATAATTATATTATATATTCAATTATATTATATATATATATTAAAATACAAAAAAATTTTGTTTTAATAATTAAGTACACCCTGTGTATATATATTTCACATAATTTTATCTTTAATTTTATCTTTCGTTAATATAAAAATAATTTTTTTTTTTTTTTTAAATAAACCAAGAAAATGCTGCGTCATGTTTCCGACTTGAGGAAGGAATTTAGTTGTACAATCGTTGTTGATTGGTCGATAAGAAAAACTTCCGACACTTTGTTAACAATCGACCCTGAACAAATCGATCGATAGATCGAAAGAACGAAAGATCTTTTGATCTCATTCGATTTCTCGATCAACCGATAGATAGATAGATAGATAGATAGATAGATCGATATGAATCTTGAATCTCGGAACACTCAATGCTTATAAGAAAAGACTGAATCAACGGGTTACACCCTAACCCTTCACCCTTCCAAACATCCTATAACTATCGTAGTAGTCACGAACTACGATAACTCGTTGTTGAACGTATCAACGAAATCGAGAAAATAATCGAATGAATTATTGTTCAAATTACCTTGCCCCGATCAAGATTGAAGTTGACACACGTTCCAGTAACTTGAAGTGTTCCACGTGGCTTTCGTTTCCTAGAAATCTTTGTCCAATCACCTCACCTGTAATCAACGCAATAAGAAAAAATTTAATCAATTTTTTTGTTCTTTGGTACTTTGGAAAAGAAAGAAAAGTTAAATAAAAAAAAAGAAAAAAACATTAAACAAATCTTATTTCCTAATTTCGTTTTCATTCTATTGAAAGGTGAATCAAAATATTCGTGTGTGTTTTGTGTATTTTTCTATATTAATATATAAATTATTTTATTAAATAATAATAATTTAATTAAATAAATTTATTATAATATATTCAAATAATAATATAAATAATTTTATATATATTAAAATATATATACATTATTTTTTTATTTATTTTATTTAATTTTATATTTAAATATATATATTACTTTTTTATTTTATTTTATATTTAAATATATATATACTACATAATATATATTTTTTAATAATATATATTTTATGTAATATATTTTATAATTATTTTATATATATTTTATATAATTTATATTTATTTTATATAATTTATATTATATATAAAATATATTATACATTATAATGTTATAAAATTATTATATGTGCAATTTAAAAAATTATAAATATAATAAATACCATATATGTATTTATAATTTTATTGACTTCAAAAAAAAAAAATAAAAAATTGTTGCATTAATTTAAAACAACATAATAAAACTTATAAACATTTAATTAACCCCAATATTACTAGGCTTAAAAAAAGTAACCAATAAAATCGATCAACATTATAATAAAAAGATAACCAAACAAAATATTAAAAAATAGGAAAAAAAGGGAAATGTTAAAAGAACCCTTTTCTTCCTTTCTCTCTTCTTCCCTTTATCCCTTCTTTGGCCCTTTAATTCTCATAAGAGACGATAAAGAGCATCGGTCCGCGTCTACTTTGCAAGTCCACGTTGGAGAGGTTTTTCAACCCCCTTCTCCATTCTATATCATCACCGTACCAAACCAACCCCCTCGTTTCTCCCTTCTACTATACCTTGCCGACAACCAACCCTTCCCTCTCCCTCTCTGTCTCTCTCTCTCTCTCTCTCTCTCTCTCTTTCTCTCTCCTGTTCTCAATCTTTCTACCTTTTGCACGATATAACATTTTACGAGCGCCATTCTTTATTCTCGCTTTACTTTTTCTTTGTCGCTTTACTTTTTTTTTTATTTATTTTTCTTTTTCTTTTTTTTTTCCTACCACCACCACCACCACCACCACCACCATCCTCAGCCTTTTTCATTTTTTATTTTTTTATTTTATTACACACTTCTTTTTCGTCTACTTCTTCTTCTTCTTCTTCTTCTTTCTCTTTTCAACCGCAAATATTATACGACTTGTTGTTGTTGTTGTTATGCCGTTTCTGCTGCATTTCTCTCTTTCCATTCGTTGCATTTATTTTCCCTCCTCCCCCTATTCCGACAAACACCAAAAAGGTAGTAGGGGGAGGGAAGGGAAAGGGAAGGGGTGGGTGGGTGAGAAACAAGGAAAGAAGAAAGGGGGAGAGAGACACGTAGACATTAAAGGCTCGACGTAAAATAGAAGAAGAAGAAGAAGAAGAAGAAGAAGAAGAAGAAAAAGTAGGGGTTAGAAATGGGGGTTTTAGTATGGAGATGGGGGATGAAATGACGAACGAATCGTGTGTGGACGTGGTTTTATTCTCATTTCATGCTATTCTCTTGTTCTCTTTCACTTGTTTTTTCTCTCTCTCTCTCTCTCTCTCTCTTTCTTTCTTTCTCTCTTATTCTTTCTCATATTTCTCTGTTGTAGTGGTAGAAATATCGCGAATTCCCCCCCACTCTCGTATGACTTTTAAAACGAGAAGAGAAACGTTCTTTTCGTTTTACGTTTGAAAATTATCTCGAAACATGTTGAGATTTTTCTTTTGAAAAACCAAAAAAAAAAAAACAAGAAAAAATAGTATATGAAAGATAACTTCTTACACCCCCTATTTCTACCCCCCTTCTTCTGATATTTATAAATTTATAATTTTTTTTTCTCTTTCTCTTCTTTCTATCTTTTTCGATATTTGTCTTCATTCAGTTTCCTTTTCTTTTTTTTTTCTGTTCCTGCATTTCCTACATTTCCTGTCGTTATTGTTGTTGTTGTTGTTGTTTTTGTTGTTTTTTGATTATTATTTGTTATTTTTCTTATTCTGACTTCATTCTTTCTCTTGCTTTATTTCATCTTTTTCTTATTTCAAAAAGAGGAAACTTCCATAATTTTTTTTTTTTTTTTTTTCAAGAGTAAATATTAAAAGAGAAAGATGATAGGAAGAGACGACGGTGTGGATGGAGTATTTAAACAAAACAAAATATATAAAAAAATATTAAAAAAGAAAAAAGGGGGAAATCTTGAAAGATTGACTCCTCCTTTGTCGGCTACTGATTTATTTAAATGTTTATTTCTATTCTTATTCTTGTTTATCTTTGTTTATTTCCCCAATGTTCTCTTCATTTCATTTCGAATTATGCAATATATGTTTTTTTAAGATATTAAGACAAGATTTGTTATCATAATACAATATATATTTAACTTAAATTAAGTTTAATTTATTTACGAATAAACAATATTATCATTTTTATTATTATTATTATTATTTATTGATTTAATTAATTAATCATTTAATTTCGTTCTATGATGTGTTGATAGTATTTTTTGTGAGGGTCTGATAATTGTGAAGGTAGTGTTGTAAAGCAGAAAAATTCTTTTATAAAAATCATTTTGATTAAAAAAAATAGAATAAAATAAAATAAGAAAAAAATGTGTTGCAAATATTGCGCCATTTATTTATTGGACAAGAAACAAATCATTGCAAAATACGATTTCGCGTTAAGTTCTGCAACATTTCATATTGTACTTTTACAGTAAATTTTATTGTACTTTTACAGTATTACTAATCACCAATTTCACGCTTTCATCGATACTACAAGTTCGATTCGAATAAGATTTCATGTTTTTTTTCTTTCTTACTATCGAGAAATAGAAGCAAAAAAAAAAAAAAAGAAATAAATAAAAGGAAGGAAAAGAAGAGAATGTGAAATAAAAAAAAAAAATTAAAAAAAAAAAAAGGAAAAAAGGGTTCAGTTCTTACAGCAACCGGCAAAATAACTTTCTAGTTCGAGGCATTTCCGCGTTTTGGCCTTTTCCTGCGCGTATTTTACTTAAAGCTTTAAAGCTTCAAAAGACCGTCTAAAGTCGGTGGTGGGTGCTTGAAAAAAGTGTAGGGAAAACTGCACCAAGTAAAAGGAGAAAAGAGAAAGGGGGTAAGAGTTGTGTGCAAAAAATGAGAAAGAACGGTGAAAAAACGAAATAAGAAAAGAAAAGAAGGAAAGAATAATAATAACAATAATAATAATAACAAAAAGACTAGAAAGAAATAAAGAGGGGGTGAGGGGACACATTTATTGTATAAAAAAATTAAAAAATACATTAAGGAAAAATCAAATCGTTGTTGGTGAGATTGTAAAACTAAATTTACAATTCCAATAAAAAAAAAAAAATAAATAAATAAAGAAGTAAATAATCCAAATTAATTTGGCAATTAATTAAATATTATTTAAATATTTATTTCGAGATTAAATCAAATTAGCAACTTTTTATTTGGAAAAATATTTTTAAGATCGAAAATAAAAACAATTAACGATAAATGTGATACAAAAAAAAATCAATAAACGTAAAATACAATAAATCAAAATCAAAAAGCAAATGTAGCAGAAAAAAATAAAAAAATAAAACAAAAAACCAAAATGAAATTAAAAAACGAAGTACGATTAAATACTGTACAATATTTTTCATTCGTACGAATAAAAATAATACAATAAGAAAAAAAAAAATATATATATATATATATAAAAACAATGTTCGAAATATCAAATCCTAAAATGAAAAAGAACAGAAAACTAAAAAGTAAAGAAAGATAAATGGCGAATATATATATATATATATATATATATATATATATATATAGATGGTAGGTGAAAATTTTCGAATAAAGGATAAACTAAAAGAAAGAAAAAACACAGAAAAAGGAAAAATTTCCTACGATTATAGGACGAAACGGTGAGTGAGTGAGGGAGGGAGGGAGGGAGTTAGAAGGGGGAAGGAAGGAAGGAAGGGCTCGATCGTAAATCTTTTTCCCGTTCCGAGAGGGATCGTCTCGAAGCCGATCTCGAACGAACGATTTACGAGCCCGATGTCTATTAATTTTACATCGTGCGTTTTACGATAACACGTTGAATGGTTACATTGTGTATTGGTGTGTTGGTATACTAATACAACTACTACTACTACAATCAAACGATTTAAACTCTGAACGCAATCCTTAATACACACACACACACGCGAATATTTTACATGTAATACGTGAATATATATAGGACAATCATATATGTATGTACACATACAGATCACATACACATATACATGTGTATTTATCGTGTATTCCATGGTAAATGTGTGTAACATCATAGTAAAGTATTTATCGATACAAAAGGAACAAATTTTATCGAAATGCGAAGTGTTCGTATGCACAATTGTAATGGTGAGAAAGAGAAAAAGTGGAAAATGGTAGGGTGGTGGAATGGGAGAAAGGTGAAAAGGTTCACTTTACTCGTTCTTCGTGCATACACACACATCTACACAGTGATATACATACGTGAACTACTCACGTACCCACGTCCGACATTAGAAATGATTGAAGATTGAATTTTAAATTGGCTATCGACGATCGGACGTTCTCCGTTTTTCCTATATATATATATATATATATGGAAATCTATCTTACCCGGGGGGAGGGGGAGAGTTAAGGAAAGGGGGTTTACATAATTAAAAGGAACAAAAAGAAAAAGGAGTAGTAAAAATAATTAAATTTTTTTTTTTTTTCTAAAGTTGAGACTGAAGAGTTTGTTATTAGGATAGAATAAATAAATGATTTGGTTTTTTTTTTTTTTTTAACAAAATTGTGTAGGTAAGAGTGATTAGAAGAATTATATTATATATATATATTATTATTTTTATTAAAATAATTATCTTTGTATTTCTTAATTTATATAAAAATATATTAAATTATTCTATTAAATATATTTTAATTTAATTTAAAATTTTAGTTTTATTAAATATATAAATATATATAAATATAAAAATAAAATTTAATATATCATAAATAATTTTAATATATTTAATCCTCATATTTGATTATTTTTTTATATTTATTTTGTTACCAAACAAAAATTACCTACCCATAATACACACGTGGTTTATATAAGCGGAAAATTTGGTTAAATATAAATAATAATCTGTCGATATTTTATAATAAATGGTCCAGTATTTGTAATAAGGTGTTGGTAATATAGATATGAGTTCAAATTCGCGTCAAAGTTTTGTATGTCAAGATTATTTATCGATATTGAGAAGATATCTCACGTAATAATATAAATATAATAATATAAATTTTATTATAAAATATTGATCTCATCTATATCAAACACGCTGATAATTCCTAATTTCCTTTTTTTTATATTTTTCTAAATATTAATCGATATAATTATAATATGACCTATTGACACTTCATTTAAATAATATTCATATATTTCTAATATCCAATCACATTAATAATTAATTAATTAAAATCTGACATTAAATAAGTCAATTGAAATTGCATTTAAAACAAAAAGAAACAATTTGTTGAACTTTGTTAATAATCATTTTTGATACTCATTTAAATACCATTCGTGTATTTCTAATATCCAATTCGTATTAATAATTAATTAATTAAAATCTGACATTAAAAAAGTCAATTGAAATAAGAAATCATTGAAATTGCATTTAAAATTAAAAAAAGAAAAAACAATTTGTTGAACTTCTCAAACATCATTCGATACATTTTTATAGAAAATATATAGAAGTAAAATACACAAACCCTTAAATGCAACCCTCTATTACTGCAATTACTACTTGTTGAGCTTTCCTTTCGATAATGCGAAAGAAAAACGAATGAAAAAAAGTAAAACAAAGTAAAACAAATAAAATAAAATAAAATAAAATAAAATAAAATAAAAAGATAAAAGCCAATTGAAATAAATCAACTACCAATTTATATAGAATTCAACACAAGAAAAGGGTAGAGGATGTGTGTGTGTGTGTATGTGTATGGAATAAGTTTTGCAGCCTTTTTTTCATTGATTTATTTATAATGAAAATTCACAAGGGAAATGTCTTTCGAATACGATGAATAAATAATTCTACTGATGATGATGTCGAAAAAGGTTTCGTTGTGGGTTCATATGGGCGGGGTTTTCGTGTTCCATTAATCTCGACTAGGTGGATTTTACGCCCTGTCAACGCTTACTTGCTAAAACAACCACCGTTCAATCCCTTACAATCCTTTCCCACCCCTCATTTACCCCTACGCGTCACCCTTTCAATCTTTATTTCTCTTATTAATTATCTCCTTTCCTCATTTTTACTCATTTCTCTTTCACTCATATTCTCTTTCTCTTTCTTAATCATTCTTTCATTCATTCTATCACTCTTTCTTAATCATTCATTCATTTATTCTTTCATTCATTCATTCATTCATTTATTCTATCTGTCTTTCATTCATTCATTTCTTTTTTTTTTTTACACATTGTCTTTTTCTTTTTCTTTTCACACTTTCTTTCTTTTTATTTTTTTTTGTAACATAAAATTTTGTTATCTTTCTCCTTTTAATTTATTGTATTTTTCTAATTTATTTATTTCTTTTTTAATTTATTATATTTTTTAAATTTATTTTTATTCTATTTAATTTATTTTATTTTTCTAATTTATTTATCTCTTATTTGATTTATTTTATTTTTTTAATGTATTTTGTTTTTTTTTTCTTTTTTAATTTATTTTATTTTTCTAATTTATTTATTTATTTTTTTTTAATTTTTTTTTCTTTTTTCTTTTGTATTCTTTTTCTGTTTCCCATACCTTTCATTATCTTTTTCTATTTTTCTGTATCACAAACACACATACACACATATTAATTTTCTATCTTTCTCTATCACATATACATACACAAACACACATATAAATTTTCCATCTTTCTATTTCTCTCTTTCTTTCTCTTTCTGTGTATTGAAACTAACAAGTAGATTTTACTTTGTACATGGTGTGGTTTCATATATATATATATGTATGTGTATGTGTACCCATGGAATATATTAGCTTTTAATATTCCTATAGGATCACGTTGAACGTTTACTTTAGAAAACGAGACTCCATGTCACCGATATTACACTCAGCTAAATTCACCATAGTTTGTGGTTCGATGGATATCATGCTAGGGGTATCGAAAGATACATCTAAAGTTATGATGTAAGTACATATTTATACTTTGCCACCCTTACCCCAATCCCATTTACCCCTTTTACGAGGTCAATTCCTTATTTCCGTTAATTGTGTTGAAGTATTTATTATATATTAATTTTTAAAACGAAATAAATTCAATCAATTGGACGAAATAAATGCACACGTGCTAATGGTGTTATGTCATTTGATTTTAATTAATTATTTAGTATAATTAAAAAATAAATTAAAAGAATGATTGATAATTTATCATTTGTCAATGATTTGTTCAATTGATTGACAATTTATTACAAAAAAAAAAAAAAATACAATTTATATTTTACACTTTGTAAGAAAAAATTATTTAAATAACATAATTCTATTATTTACCTTCGAATACACTTAATTTTATGTAGAATTGTTTATCGTAGATAATAATAAACTTAATTTAAAAAAAAAATCTACATTTCAAAGGTAAATAACAAAACAAAACAAAAATATAACAAGGTAAACAAAAAATAAAAAATAATTAAATATCACGTTTCAGTATAATAATTATTCAATCATATCTATGTATCTGTATTTATCGTTAATAATAATTATAATAAAAATAATTATACAATAATAAAATTTAAATGGAAAATTCTTCGTCTAAAAAAAAAACAAATTGAAAAATAGAAAAAAAATTGAAGTGAAAGTGAGGAAAGAGAGATTTATTTGTAATCTTTAATAAAATATAAATTTAACATTAGAAAATTAATTTCGTTATACTCCCTCTCTTTATGGTGAAGCAATGTATCCTAGAATACGGAAAGTGCTTACTCGCGTAACACTATACTTCACTATGATGCTATACCCAAGGTTTATAAGTTACAGTATATACGTATGTGTGTGTTAGTGTATATATATATATATATAACATATACAAGGTATCCCTACTATGAACATAGTTCTCAAGTAAATCAAAGTAACACATTTTTATTTTCTCTCTTCTCAATGTTTAATAAAATACAAAATTATATCTTCAAAATCATATTTGTAATAAATCAAAGACCCCAATGTTACAAATTTCAAAACAAATTAAATAATAATAATAATAATAGTTAAGAGACTTTTAAATGGATCTTTAAAATGATATATACAACACCACTTGACCCAAGTTTTTCATTTATGGTTTTTGAAAAGGGCTTGCTGTTCGTTGTCACCCCTATATTCTTAGAGGGTTAATCCAAAGTGGGTGAATTTATGACAAGCACTCGTTTCGTTCCCCTACTTCAAAATAAAATTGGCTTACCTATATACTAATGATTTAGTATTTTTTTTTTTATTTTATAAAATAAAATCATTTTAAATACCCATAACCGGTCTTTGTACAAATTCAAACTTAACAAAGCAAAATAATTAATTTAGTACAAGCTTAAAAAAAAAAAAAAATAAATAATTATTTAACTATAACAAATCGATACTTACAATAACAAATGTTTGTAAAATGAATAAAATTTTAATTGAAAATAATAATAAATAAATAAAAAATTGGTCATAGGAGACCAGCGTTCGGTGAAACGTTCAACCCTTTTTCCCCATTGCACTTTTGGTAAAACCAACACACGCATATCCACAAAAGTTGACATAAAAAATTTAATTCGACAACTCGGAACATTTTCAGTAAAAAAAAAAAAAAAACAAAAAAACCATGAATAATTTATTTACAAAAAAAAAAAGAAAAAAAAGGAATAAACTTGATTATTAATCATAAAAAATTTTTGAACAGAATTAGCAGAAAATACTAATAAAGAAAATATGCAACAAAACTGCAAAAAAATGGAAAGGAAAAAAAGAGGGATTGGTTATTTTCTTTCATTTTATTTTCTTTTTCATTGACACACACTATATTGCGTTATATTTCATTAAAAAAAAAAAACAAAACAAAAAAAAAATTGATTTATTTTTCAGCATGTTTACTTTCTATACAAATATATATACATATATTTTTTTTCATATATGAACGTATGGGTAAACCCATATGTATATAAAACCTATAATATACGATTGAGTGTACGGACAGATAAATAGACAAATAGAGAACGAGAGAGAACGAAGAAAACAAGAAAAAATATTAAAAAATGAAATAAAAAATAACAAATAAAATAAAATAATATAAAAAAAAAAGTAGAAGAGAGATAGGAAAACGATAGAGTTCCGTACACAGAATCGAGTATACCAAGATAGAAAGAGATAGATACAAATAGATAAAGAGAGAGAGAGAGAGAGAGAGAGAGAGAAAGAGAGAATGAGAGAGAATGTTAGAGAGTACTCCCTTTTGCTAGATAACACCACAAAATTACCATTTTTATTGCGCCTACGATTGGCTTCCAACTTTTACAACGATGTCTCGTTGAAGAGGAGAATTTTCTCGATGTGAGATCGCCAAACACAGATAAAGAGAGCGATAGAGAAAGAAAGAGAAAGAGAGAGAGAGAGAGAGTGAGAAGAAGGTGGTTGAGGGAAGAAGAGAGGAATCGATTCTTCGGAAAATTTTTTATTACTCTTTAAGAGGAATTTAAAAAAGCATCGAACAGTTTTACAACAAAGAGAGACCGAGAAGAATTCCGGCTGAGTGGGAGAAGTAAACAAGGGAGGAGGTGGTAGTAATAGGGCTGGGAGGGGAAGGGGAGGATGATTTCAGGTTATCGGAAAAATTTGTCTTCGATAGAGTTTTGTGGGGAAAAAAAAACAAAAAAAAAACAAAAAAAAAAACTTATTGCACACACGTTTGAAACAAGAAGATCATTTCTAGCAGGAAAACGTTATTTTTATAGACGGTGATTCTTATCAACGATGACTCTCTTTCCTTATAAAATCCCTCCCCACCCCTCCCCTACCCCCTACCACACACATTCACCCACCTATACTCCCACTTTTCTACTCTTCTTTACTATCTCTCTGTGTCATTCTCTTTCTTCTTCTTTTATTATCTTTCTTTCTTTCTTACTTTATCGTTTCTATCATTTTCTTCTAAATTTTGATTCGCAATAAAGTTAAACAAAACGAAATTGTTCACTCGTCGTAACTTTGCTTCTAGTTTTTTTTTTTTTTTTTGTATAATATATATTTTTTTTTTTACAGGTAACGCAAGTTTTCGACGATTGTAATCTCAGCGTATCGTTAATTATTATTTATTGTATTATTATTTAATTATTTACTATTTTATTTATTTTTTTGTACTATAAAAAAAAAAGTAAATGTATGGTTCATCGTTCTAATTAGCTTAAAATCTAATCCAATATTTATATATATATATATATATATATATGGTATATTTAAATATAAATATATATTATAATAAGAATAATTAGTAATTAATTATAAGTAGTATATTATAGCAAATATATATATAAATATAGTTATTATTAATATATTAAATTAGTTATTTTTATATCTATTTATATATTTATATCTATTGTTATTGTGTAGTTCTCATCTCTCGGTTTTTATTCTCTTCTTCCTTTCTTTCTCGTTCAATCAGCCCCCAACCACCACCACCACCACCCAGCCAGCCAGCCTCCCCCTTTTCTCTTCTTTTCCCTTCCCTTCCCTTCCTCTACTACACCTTTACCTTTGATTCTTTTTTTTTTATTTTATTTTCTTCCTCTCTTACATCGCTCAACCGCAATTACGACGGCAATCTTTTCGCGCACGAAGCAAAAGTAATCGCGTTGGCTAAACGAGAATTTATCGTCGTGCTTACGTCAGGATTCTCGGATTTAAAGATATAAAAAAAAAATAAGAAGAAGAAGAAAAGAATAGAAAGAGGTAGAGAAAGGTGGGATGAAAGGGAATAGGAAGACTCAAAGATAAAAAAAAAAAGATAAAAAA
>NW_015149073.1:206417-217736 GCF_001465965.1 Polistes dominula | reverse complement strand
TATGTTGTTGTTGTTTCATAACGCGACTGTTCGCGTGAGAGAGTGTGTGTGGGTAGGAGTTACATTTAAACTCGAAAGGATATAATACGAGAAAAGTTTTACGAGACAATTTACGTTCGATAAGCGACAAGTAGAAAACGGATCTGTAAGTGACACGTAAATTTAGCGATCGTCCCTTCCTCCTCCTCCTCCTCCTCCTCCTCCTCCTCCTTCTCCTTCTCCTTCTTCTCTTCTTCCTCCTCATCCTCCTCCAGCATAAGAGAACCTTTGCTGAAATCTTACAAACTATAAAGAAAAGAAACCAAGAAGTAAAACAAGAAGAAGAAAAAGAAGAAACGATAAGAGAAAGAGATGTATATATATATATATATATATATAGAATGAAATTCGTATGTGTACACATATGTAGTGTTGATGTGTGTGTATGTTTTAGAAAGAGAAATATATATATATATGTTTAGAAGAAATTCGTATGTGTATAGATATGTGGTGTAGATGAATGTGTGTTTTATTCGTATGTGTATAGATATGTGGTATAGATGAGTGTGTGTTTTAGGAAGAGATATATATATATATATATAGAAGTTCATATGTGTATACATATGTGGTGCGTGTGTATAAGTAAGATAGAGATGTGTATAATGAAGAAATATGCATGTTATACATGTATGAGTGAAATATAGAAATAAGTGTGCATGTGTATATGTACATATGCATTAGAAAGAAAGAAAGAAAGAAAGAGATTGAGAAAGAGAAAGAGAAAGAGAAAGAGAAAGAGAAAGAGAAAGATTTACGTTCATACGATCTTTCTTATTCTTATCTCCCTTTACCAAGAAAGAAAAGAATACGTAGTAGGAGTGAATAAGATAAAGAATAAAAAAAAAAAAGAAAAAGGGGGACAGATAGAGAGAAAGGTGAAGAGTGAGAGAAACGAAAGAGTAAGAGTAAGGAAGAGAGAGAGGGAGAGAGAGAGAGAGAAAGAGAAAGTTTGGCCCTTCGTAGGAATCCCGCGAAAGTTAGTAGCATGGTGGTTGTAGGGCAGAGGCAATTGGGAAGTAAGAAGAAATTACAAATTTACGAGAGAGAGAGAGAGAGAGTAGTAGTCCCTTTAATTAAGTAGAAGCCGAGGAGGTAGTAGTACCCTTTGCCTTCTACTTCTTTTACCCCTTTTCATCTTGCTACTAAAAGTAAAAGAAATAAGAGAGAAAAAAAACAGCGTATTACATAAACGAGTAAGAAAGAGATAGAAATAAGGAAAAGAACTAGGAACAAAGTAGAAGAAGTAGAAGAAGAAGAAGAAGAAGAAGAAGAAAAAAAAACCAGAGATGAGAAAAGAGATGATAAAAAGTCTTACATTCAAAGTTGTTAACCAAATTTACAAGCCCAAATGTACTATTTCGCGTAGTTGGGCTCATTATTCTGCTGTTGTTATGCATTAAGTGTACCCAACGAGGAGGAGGAGGAGAAGGAGAAGAAGAAGCAAGAGGAGGGATGGATGATATCAAGATGGTATGAGAAAAAAGATAGAAAAAGAAGTTATATTTAAATTGTTAAAGAATTCTTTCCAGTATACAAGTTCTTATTTAACTTGTTTTGTGTTTTACTTGATTTGATTTGATTTGATTTTTTTTCTTTACCATATACCTGTATTATACAAACTAATGTATTGTAGTTATAATACAGTTAAGTGTAATATCAATTATTAAGGTATTATTATTATCAATTATTTGTAGAAATCTAAGAAGTTTTGAAGAATAAATTAAAATAAAAAAAAGAAAAAAAAAAAAGAACGAGAAAAATGACAAAACGATGAGAGTGTAACGGGATCAATAAAAAGATAAAGAAAGAAAGAATGAAAGAAAGGAAATTGGATGGAAAGACGCACGAATGGGTTTAAAAATTTTTATTCCAACCGCGTTTAACATCAGCTTCCCGACATTTCGGTTCAAACCGTGACCGGAGTTTAATAGCAGACCTTTCATTGTAACTCTTTAAAAACACCCTTTCCTTTCCTTTCCTTTCCTTTCTTTTCCTTTCCTTTCCTTTCCTTTCGTTTCGTTTCGTTTCGTTTCTTACTCTTTCTATTTTTCTTTTTTTTTCTTTTTCGCACGTGTCTATACAAGCAGAGATTGAAAACGGTAATGGTCATAAATTTCAGTTGATTTTATAGAAAGAACACAAGAATGGTGGAACAACTAAACTCGTGTAGTAAACAAACAAACAAACAAACAAGCAAATAAACAAACAAACGAATAAATAAATTCTGGAGTAATTTTTTTTTTCTTATGTGAAATAAAAAAAAAAATTTGTTAGAAGTAGTGGGAGGATGGTACTACTACGATGATATCGAATTGGACCATCTTGTTCGACGTATTACGAATGGCTTCGATTTCTTTGATAAATGAACTTCCTCTTCTTGTCGGTAACGAATATTCCTTACTTTCCTTTCTTTTCTTTTCTATTTTTTCCTTTTTTTTTTCTTTTTTTTTTTTGTCAGAATATATGAGTTATGTGAAATTTTCTTGGAACGAAAATTGGCTAGGTTATATGGCATTGTTCTAAATTGTAATTAATTTATCTTATCTTTTATAACGAAGTAATTATTATCATTATTTATAGTGATTTTATATTTTCAAGATGGTTAATTCCAAAGTAATGCAATTATTCAATTAATTATTTCTAAAAATTTATAAAAAAAAAACATGTGTTTTCTTATAAAATATATTATATTAAAAATTATAACAAAATATATATTAAATTATATTAAATATATTATATTAAAAACTATAATAGAATACATGTTAAATTATATTAAATAAATATAATAATAATATAATAATTATATATAATATATTATAAATTAATTAATTATTATATTTATATTTTAATTATATTATATTAATAAATATAATATAAATATAATAATTGTATTAAAATATATTACATTAAACGATTATAACAGAACTAATATTAAACAATATTTTAACAAAATGAATATGTAAATATAACCATCAAAATAAACTTTAACTATAAAAAAAACATCTTTAAATATTTTAATAAATTTTCACAAAAATATATCGAATGAAATAGAATAAATCTAAATCTGTTTCACCCATTTTCAAAGAATCTTTTTGAATGATAGATACACTGTATAAAACCAAAAAAAGAAAAAGAAAAAGAACAAGAAGATATAAAGTGTTGAACTTAAAGTGGTTACATTAAAAATAAACTGCGCGAACCAACCCCTCCTCCACCTCCACCTCCTCTTCCTCCTCCTCCTCCTCCTCAAAAAAGATCTCGTTTGTATATCAAAAGGGTGTTTATTTTTCGTTACCCCCATAATAGAAAGTTCTTTTCTAAAAATGCCGTACACGTAACACGAGAGTATCCATCTTACATTGAATGTAACATCCGGCGTGTTCGATCTTTTACAAATAAAAATAATACGATCTTTTTTCGACAGACATACAAACAGACAAACAGACAGACAGACAGACAGGCAGGCAGACAGCTACCCTTCTTAACACTTTCACGTGTATAAAAATATAGAAAAGCAAAAATCATAGAGAGAAACAGACACAACCTACCCCCGCATGTAACACTTTCACACATACAAAAATACACGTACAAATAAATGAATGTAAAAGGAATATAACTATATAAGAACCAGAGAACCAGAACCAGAGAACCCAAAACTATAACCAAACGCCCACTTACCCTTCCTAATACTTGAACGTATATAGAAATACATGAACGAATACATGAATGAAAAGTAGTATAACGTTAGGGAAATAAGAAAGATGGAAATATAGAAAGGAAGGAAGAGAAGGAAGAGAAGGAAATTGGCGTGAAATGGAACTAATTTAGCGACTCCTCTTACTCCAAAAGAGAAAGAGAAAGAGAAATAGAAAGAGAAAATAGAGAAGAATATCAAAGATAGGAGTACTCGATCTCGGTCGTAAAAAAGTCGGAGTTCTGCTCAGAGAAAAGGGCTGGCTAGCTGGCTGGCTGGCTGGTTGGCTGACTGGTTGGTTGGTCGGTTGGTTGGTTAGGTTGGTTGGTTGGTTGGTTGGTTGGTTGGTTGGTTGGTTGGCTGGTGCCTCTGGCTGGCTGCTGGCACGTTGCTTCGTTTGGCAGCATGGAGCGAAACGAATGGCCACCACCACCTAGCGTAACGTCGTTGCGAAAGGACTCACTCTCTCTCTGTCTTTCTCTCTCTTTTACTGTCTACCTTTCTCACTCCCGTGTTCTCTCATTCCTATTCTCTGTTTCTATCTATTAAGGGAGTGGAAAGGAAGGAAGGAAGGTACACGCTAGATTCCTGGGAGTACTACTCTAATGGCTAGCCATTCGACTCTTGTGAGGCTCGCGAACGATGCATACACTCTGACGGTTGGTTGGACGATGCTACTTGCACTTGTGCAACTGACAGAGAGAAAGCTAGTTTGCAAGGTGGCCGAGCAAATGTGTTGGTTATTCCCGTGAGGCATTCAGATGTAGCTGATCCAACAAAAGTCCAATAGGAGCTACTCAAGAGATTGTAGAACGTAGATGTAGATGTTGGGATGTTGGATGTAGATAGAGATAGCTATAGGAAGAACTACCAATCGTGAGAGAGAGAGAGAGAGAGAGAGAGAGAAATGGTTCGAAATTGCTATTCAGATTCAGTCGAATCTTGCCAAAGTCTCGCTTAATAATCTCGATATGGTGACTCTTGATAGCAGTTCGAGCATACTGACTATACTACTGCATTGCTTTTGATTCTACTATGATATTTCACTTAATTCCTATAACCACCATTGAAGAATGTCTATCTATCTCTATTGAGATTTTATATACCTATATAGAAATTATATATATATTAATATACATTTTATTATATTTATTATATTTATATAGAAAAATTTAGTGTCACGTTGTTGATTTCCAATGAAGTTCAAAACTAGTGAATCCATCTTAATGAAATTTGGTTTTATTTTGTGTGTGTGTTTTTTTTTTTCGTCAATTTAGTTATTATTTTTTATTGCTAATTTAAAGATTTATTATTTAGAACTTATTTGATTATTATTTATTATTTAATCTTTAGGTATTGTAAGTTTTTAATAGATGGTGTTGTATTTCAATTCAATTATTTCAATTTACATACGACATAACTTTACTATTTCTCTATTTTTTTTCTTTTATTATTATTATTATTTTATATATTCCATTAGAATTATGATATTATTTTGTTTTGTTGTTATAATTTACTAAATAGTTTAGAATAATATTAAATCAGTATTCCAGTATATACATATATTAAAGAAAAGTGTAAGATAATATATGATACATATTTCAAATGGCAAAGTTAGTTTCAGTTTTGCGTGAAGATCGATGAAAAGTTTTCTTCGTTCTCGTTCAAGTCCTCATCCTCATCTTCATCGTTGTCTTTGAACGGATGAGAGATGCTTTCTCTCTCTCTCTCTCTCTCTCTCTCTCTCTCTCTCTCTCTCTCTCTCTCTCTCTCGTAAATGTTTGCAAGAGTACTCTCGATGGTATGCAGGCTGGCACTCCGCAGGATACCGTCTGATTACGGACGTTGCTGATTACTAACCAAGTGATAGAGACAGATATACGTACGTAGAAGGAAAGTGTAAGAGAAACAGAGACAGAATGATAGAGAGAAAATGAGATAAAGAGAGAGTGAGAGAAAGAGAGAGAGAGAGAGAGAGAGAGAGATGATACATGCAGTACGAAGTATAGTAAAACTAACAACACACACGCGTTTGCTCTGGTTCAAAATGTTGAGGAAAAGGTTTCAAAGAGATAGACAGAGAAAGAAAGAGAAAGAGAAAGAGAGAGAGTATACACGAGGTAGAAAGTATAGTTAAAATGAATGACACGTGTACGATACGGTACAGTACGATACTATACCGTACGGTACCGTACAACACACGAGGAGTTTACTCTAAACCAAAATGTCGAGTAAAATGTTTCAAATGTTTGAGAGAAAGAGAGAGAGAGAGAGAGAGAGAGAGAGAGAGAAAGTGATACGAAATGGGCAAAGGGTAGGAGATAGAGGGGAGAATAAAATAGTGGGGAAAGGGAGAAGGGAAGGGGTGTATTTGTAGCGCAGTGGGCGCGTTGACTCGAACTAATGGGCTAACTGGCTAATGTCGGCTCGTTTTGCCCTCTGATCTTCGCTCGGCCCGCTTGCAATTATCGGAGTCAACTGGTACAAGTTGACCTACCGACTCCTTTTTCTACGTCTACCTCCATTCATGATCTTGCAAGAGAATGCAACAGTATCTCATATCATCGTGATCCTTCGTTCATCCATCATTCTAAGTTTCTTTGTGATACGTTTCTTTAGAATTTGGCTGATTTTTGTTAGTTGGTTTCTATTTTATTTTTTATTCCTTTTTTTTTTTTAATATATTTCAATATTATTTTATTATAAATTTGCTAATAATAATAATAATATTTCTTTTAATATATGATTAAACAAAAAAAATAAATAAATAAATAAATGCAACTATGTTGTTAAATTAGTTTTTCATCACCGATCAATCATTCATCTCTTTTTCTTTTTTTTCTTTTCTTTTTGTACACGTTTGTAAATATGCGTGTTTTTTTTTATTTATTTTTTTTTTTTTTCTATCCTCTAGTTTGATGAATCTTTCATATATTTTTTCCTTTTCTAATTTTCTGGTTTTTTTTTTCTGTTTTCTTTTATCTTTCTCTTTCATAAACTTCGATGATGACATTTCGAAAAAGAAACTTTTATATCTTCCAAAGGATTCACTATCCTACTATTTCTTCCTGACCTACTTCCTTTTTTTTCTTTCCCTCTCTTTCCACTTCGTCTTCTTCATCCTTCGAAAAAGATAGATAAAGAGAAAGAGAAAGAGAAAGAGAAGGAGGATAGAAAATTCTAAAAGAATAACGCAAATTTCAAAGAAAAGAAAAATCTTGATTTCTCCATTACGTGATCTCAATACTTTATCATTTTAATTCGAATACGATTGTAGTATCGTAATTATTGCATTGAAAGTTCAAAGCTCATTATCGATCGTTAACTTTTCTTCTAACTTTTCTCTCCCTCCCTCACCCCACCGCACCCCACCCCGCCATCCCCCTAACACAATTGAAATTAATAACATTCAATCAATAAATTTGTTTGATTAAACATTTGTACAAATTACAAATCATAGAAATTTAGATTCTTGTTCTTTTTTTTTTTATAAATATTTATTAATGTACAAATTTAAATAATAATTTATAATTGAACAATAATTATATTATTATTATTATTTAATTTGTATTTAGCCAAAAGATTGGTAATATCTGAAATAATAATTATTTAATATTTCAACTTCTATACAAATTGCAAATCACATAGGAATTTAGATTTTTGTTTTTATTTTTTTTTTTAGAAAAATTTATTCATATAAAAATTTAAATAATAATTTATAATAGAACAATAATTATATTATTATTATTATTTAATTTCCATTTAGCCAAAATATTGGTAATATCTGAAATAATAGTATTTTTATATTTAAACTTTTGTACAAATTGCAAATCACATAGAAATTTAGATTTGTTTTTATTTTTTTTTTAGAAAAATTTATTCATATAAAAATTTAAATAATAATTTATAATTGAACAATAATTATATTATTATTATTATTTAATTTGTATTTAGCCAAAAAAATTGGTAATATCTGAAATAATAGTATTTTTATATTTAAACTTTTGTACAAATTGCAAATCACATAGAAATTTAGATTTTTGTTTTTATTTATTTTTTTTTTTTTTTTTAGAAAAATTTATACATAACATCGAATGGATTTTTGTTAATAAAAAGCTACGTTAAAAAAAAAAAATGTATAAACGTTATTTATGCAAGCCAAACAATAATTGAGCTTTTACCTGAACCAAAATTATATTTCGTAGATAAAGTCGTAACATTATATTCCCTAGAGGGTAAAAGTATGAGTAATATACTGTAAAAAAAAAAAAAAAAGAAAAAGAAAAAAGAAAAAGAAAAAACTAAAAGTATACGAGAGAAGTTTATGAGAATCCAAGTTTTACTAACTAACGAAAATACTTCTCCGTCAGGTTAATTTCATCAGTAGAATATTATATACCGTTCAAGAATCTTACTAATTATTTTACAGATATTGTTGTATACACAACTCAACAAGGATCATTTACATTTTTAGAAAATAAACAACAAAATAAACAAAATTCTTCTTATCGAACTAATAATTTGTTCTCCTTTTCTTTCTCATTGATTTTTTTTTTCTTTTTTTTTTCTTTTAAACAGCTTCATTCGCAGTTTATACGCTGAATATGCTAGCGAAAAACGTTTTATAATACGAATCAAAAGTACATACGTGAAGGATAATTGCACGTAGCAAGTGCATCGATGCATTTGTAAAAAAAAAAAAAAAGAAGAAGAAAAAAAAAAGTAGAAAATTGAAAGAAAAAAAAAATTTCAAATCATAGAAATATCAAATTTAGAAATATCGTATACGCTTATTTTCCTATGCCATTTCGTTTCTAAAATTGCATATACATATATACAGTAAACTCATGTATAAGGCAACATCTTGCATTACAAATTTCAATAACAAATTTTCATCGTAGAATTTGTTGAATAAATAAAATAATAAAATATATACAATCAATTTTCTCATAAAAAAAAAAAAAAACAAATTTAAATTTCACTTTAATATAATAATTATTATAATTGTTCAACTATATAAAAAAAAAAGATATTGTTTAAATTTATGGAGGTTACACTGTGAAAAACCAAAAAAAAAAAAAGTAAAAAAAGAAATGCAAAGATTTATTATACGATGTTAAGAAAGATTAGAGAAAGGTCGAGGAAAGAAAATGAATTTCCAAAAGTTGCTTACAAATTTGTGTTTTAGAAAGTTCCGAAATTTAGGTATGGGCCTCGAAAAGGAAAAGGGAAGGGAAGGGAAAGAAAGGGAACGAAAGGAAATGAAAGGAAAGCAACTTTTCGGGCAACCAAGTCTCTGCTTTACACACAATGACTATAGTTTCTTCTTTATCTCATTTCTTCTCTCTTACTCCCCTTTTCACAACCCTTTTCTAGTATCTTACTATCTTCCTTTATCATTTTATCGTTGTTTAACTCTTATTACACGGTAAAACTACTTGCAAAATGTACAAAAGATTTCTCGTAAATATTTCCGATCTAAATGTTGTCTTTTAAATTAATATTCAACAAAATATTCTCAAATAATATAAAAATAAAATGGAAAGAAATGGACTTTATATTTTCTTTTAAACAATTCATCGTAAAATATTATTTTCATAAAAATCCTTTCAAACAAATTATGATGCATAATTAAAATAACCTTCCGAAAAAAAAAAGAAAAAAAATTACAAATCAAATCAAAATTAAAATTAAAATAAGAAAGAAAGAAAAATACAATATAATATTAATTATTATTAATATTATTATTATTAAAAATAATAAATTAATTGAAGATAGTTGCATTAGTATATACAGTTATGTTTTTGTCCGATTTCAACTTATTTATTATAAAAATAATATTATATAAATAATTTATTAATAAATTAATTACATAATTAAAAAAACAAAAGAAAAGATACATGTAAGTTTAGCTCCATCTCTTGGACATAGATTTCGATGAATGAACAGAACAATTGAACATAACCTAACTTATATCTATCCTTTTTTTTCTTCTTTTCTATTTAATCAAATTGAAATACACTTTAAGATTGTGCATTTTTGATTGAATCAACGTGACAAATAAACCTTAATAGGGATAGAATGAGAAGAGGTAAAAAAAGATAGAAAAAAAAAAAAAAAGAAAAAGGTTGTGACAGAGGGATGATGGTAGTGGAAGGATTTAACGAGGAAGCTTCGAGGACGCATCAAATATTTAACGAAAGGCAATCCTTCGGTGGTTGGTTGGTTAGTTGGTTGGTTGGTTGGTTTGTGGTAAGTTTTCTTCTTTTTCTTTGGTGTGCGAAAACTCTTCTTTTTCTTTTTCTTTTTTTTCTTATATTCCGATAGGGCAAGAAAAAAGTTAGGGCCACTTGCTTGACTCGAAGAAAAGGCTTTAAAAGGAAAGAGAAACCATCGAGTGAGTGGATGAATGGGATGGATGGGATACTTCGAAAAACGTTCCTACGTGTTCGAGTGCTTTAGAAAAGGTTTGATAGAAAAAGGGAAGAGTAGAGGAAAGAAGGTAAAGGTAAGACAACGGTTGGGAAACAATGAATTACAGAAAGAGAGAGAGAGAGAAAGAGATAGATAGATAGAAATAAGAAAGTAAAGATATACCATTGTTCCAGCATTTCCTTTGCCACTTCCTTTACTGGCCCTTCCTTTAACCTCCCTCCCTCCCTCCCTCCGTCCCTCCTACCACCTTTAATTCCCTTCTGAACAAACTAGTGTAAACGAGAAGGTTACATTCCCCTTCTGTTTCTTCTTATTCTTCTTCTTCTTTTTTACAGTCGACATATTATCTTTCTTTCTTTTTTTGTCTTTTATTTTTTTTTTTTTTTTTTTTAAACTGAAATTATCTGTGAGACTGGATAGAACACGTGAAAATGACGTTTAAACATTTGATTTTATCAATATCAAAATATTTTGAAAGAGAAGATACAATAAATACGAAAGAGAATATAATAAATAAAATGATAATTAGATACAACTTTTATACAATTAAATACAATATACAACATATTGAAATTATTTCTGTATTATATAAACAATAAAAGTTATGTCAAATGTGTAACATATTGAAATTATTTCTGTACTATGTAAAATTACGTGAAAGCTATGTACAAATTTAAACACTGTGAGAACATTTGTTCAATTGTTTCAATAACTGTATATAATACGTATTAATAATTGACACAATTGTGAATAATATAAAAATACAAATTTTCATTGAACGTTAATAAATTAAAAAACAATATAGAGAATTATATATATATATACAGTCACCCTAATACTCATTATTTCAGAAATATTTAACACGTGGTGTTAATTATCGGACTATTTTATCTCTCTAGCCTATGGCATCACCCTTCCATTCCATCACTCCCACTGCCAACCCCATTCTCCCTCCATTTTCCCTCTTTTCGTTGAGCGTTAGTCATGGTTGTGAGTCATGGCGAATAAAAACCCTAAGAAAAGTGACGAATAGGGAGAAGAATCGTGTGACGAGTACTTTCCTTTAAAATTATTATTCCCCAGTAGTTCACATTACTTCCCATCTTTCCCTTACTCATTCTCCTCTTGCCCTTTCCCTCTCCTCCCCTCTT
>NW_015149073.1:168548-182780 GCF_001465965.1 Polistes dominula | reverse complement strand
AAACAAAAATAAAAATAAAATAAAAAAGAAACAAACCGTAAGCAAAATAAATTAAATCCTTTCGATCATCAAATTTGTGACAAAAAAAAAAAAAAAGAAAGAAAGAAAAAAAAATAGAAAATGTTATAACAATAAATAAAATAAAATAAAAAATAAACAAACCGTCAGAAAAATAAATGAAACCCTTTCTTCAATCATGAAATTTGTGATAAAAATGAAGAAAAAAAAAAAAAGAAAAAAAAGGAAAAATGTAATAACAATATCAGTGATAATTTCATTTAGGTATAATCCTATGAAAGGACGATATCAAACATATATAGTATATAGATACATATAGATATATATATAATAGCACATTACTCACGATGCTTGACGTGAATTCTAGGAACGGGATCCTGTGGCCAAGCCACGTTTGGCGCGGCTAAGCCGATCAACGCCAAAATCCTCAGTGATGCGCTCATCGTGGAACAGCGCCGAGTCCGACGACCTATCTGGGGGGAGGATTGGAAGGGATGGGGAAGGGCTGCCTAAGGTCCTTCGTCCTTAGGATCAGCGATAACTTTCTAGCCTCGACATTTTCTGTCTGGTCACAACTCTGACACAATCCTGTAAAAATATGAAAAAGAAAAAAAAAGGAATATCAGTTAGATAATTTTGTCAGTAAAACAATGTTATTAAAAAGAAAGGAAAGAAAACTTTCTTTACTAGTTCAATATTTTCTTGTATAATAACTTTATTATCTTTATCTTTATCTTTTCTTTTTTTTTTTAATCATCGTAGTTCGTTCGTTAGTTTTCCGTTAGTTTTCTTTTATGAATTTTTATTAAAACGATAATTGAATTTGTTAAATGAATTAGTTGTTTTTTTTTGTTTGTTTTTTTTTAATTTGAAATAGAACATTTTGAATTTAAATTAGTGTTAAGAGTAGAAATAGATTTAGAATAGTATGTTTAATTAATTAAGTGTGTTGATAAGATGTGCAAGTAAAGAAAAGATAAGAATTTCATAAAAAGAAGTAGTAAAGATCAATAATTTGAACTTCAACTATAAAATCAATATATATTCATATATATTTAATATAATTATTGTAATAAATAATATATATTATATTGTTAATATATTTAGGGGTTACTTTTCGAAACTCTACTAACCCTATATATTAAATACATAAATTTATATATATATAAGTATATAAATATGACGAGAATTAAAAAGGATATATATAAGACTACTTGAATTATTCAAAAAGTTATGAATGTTTCTATACATCCTGAAACATCATAGATAAGTTATACTACTTCCAACTATTTCTCATCAACGATTAAACTAAGAAATCTAATGTACTTTCTATAGTACATACACACATACTACACTTAAAATAATGTAATATAATATGTTTATACATATATAAGTTATAACATATGTTTATACAATATACTGCATATAGAATACACTAACAGACAACCAAGTGTCATTTCACGTTCGTATAAATTAATTTGATGCTTTTCCCACGGCTTAACGATAGTAATCCATCGGTATCGTTCATGGTTCGCTATTCAAAATACATTTACATCGTGTTACAACGTACACTCCATTATAAACGTACGAGCTGGGTATGAAAGTGGAATATTTTTCGATAAACAGTAATGGTGTATAACTACGTGTATGAGTACTACATATATGACTGCATATATGATTGCATATATGAGGGTATGAATTTGTGTGTGTTGGTATATCCGGAAAATTTAATACCTTATCGCAAAATTGATTTTAACGGGCTCGATCGATGCATAAATCTTTCGACTTAACGATGGATTTTAATAAATAGATTACCAACTCATTCTACGCCAGTTACACGAATATATAAACTCGCTTCGTTCTTTATTACCTAGATATATATATATACGTTTATCAAATATATTATCTATTATCGAAGCTAAAATAATATTCCCTAATTTTATCGATTCTCTATTCGATCGATAAATCGCATAAACGGAGGTCTATATTAAAACGCAAATATTTAATGAATATTATTTTCATTAATTTTAAACGGATGAGAATAAATGGCTATTGAAAAGCGATTTTTGTAGTTTCTTGTTTTTCCTTTTTTTTTTTTTTTTGAATCATATCTCGTTAATGAGAAATTATTATTTATTTATTTGTTTATTACATTAATTTATATTTAATATAGGTTGAAAAAGATTTTTAGTATATATGATATTTATCTGTTCAAAAAATTGATGATATAAGTTCGTAGATAATTTTATTAATTAAATATTTTATCAATAATATAATATATATATATATATATAAAGTTTCAGTATTACTATTTTTACTATTATCAATGCTGGAATGACAATCCTAAAACATTAAAATCCAACAAAATTGCAATTGTTCCGTGACAACGTGTCATCTTCGTATTAGAAAAAACTATAATAAAATAAATATAAAATTATCACACCATTACTATTTTTACTATTATCAATGCTAGAATGGCAATTATAAAAAATTAAAATCCAACAAAAAATTGCAATTGTTCAACAAGACAACGTGTCGTCTCATCTTCGTGTTAGGAAAAATATTAAATTTTCTGTCTTTCGGTCGTTTGACTTTCCCTATTTCATATGAATGAACGAAACGAAAACGGAAAATCTACAACCCCACCCTCACCCACTCACCCAACGAGAAAATAGAAGCAAAATAAAAAAAAAACAAAAATAACAGGAAGAGAGCAGGAAAAAGGAAAAGAATAAGAGAGAAAAAGAGAGAGAGAAGGAAGAATTAAAAACATTGTAAAATAAAATGTACAGTTCGGAGTAGTGCAGGTGGAAGTTGAAGGTTGGGGGGTTAGGGGTTTGGAAGTGAAACCCCATGCCTGTGGGGGGTAAATAGGATGAATATAAAGGATCGGAGAATANTATTATTTGGTATTAAAATATAAAAATATATTATGAAATATATTATAAAATATATATATTTCATATATATTTATATGAACATATAAATGATATATGTATATATATATATATAGATATGTATTTAACAATAAATTAAATGGATACATCCAAATGTTTATAATGGAGATCGGCCAAACTAGAAAGAGTAATAAAGAAGTAGATTTAAAAGTTGCATCATGCGAACTTGGCATTTGGCAATCGCATATTGCATGAAAGTTTCACCACGAATATGCATCCTACATACTGATCTACAGTTTCAATTCAGTGAAAAGGAACAAGAGGAGGGCGAGGGAGAGGGGGAGGGGCAGAGGGATAATAAGCGACGTTCGAAGCGCGTAAAGCCTCGAAAACGAAACACCGAGTGGGAAGGCCATGATTTTGACACAAACAAAGTTATCACGATGTTTTCACAAAATACAATGACGACGACAAAAAGCCACATTTAACTGTATTTGTGTGTGTGTGTGTGAGTTTGTGTGAGCTTATTCCTCGCGGCTAGAAATTCAACCTTTTTCTACCTGTGTTAACATATTTTCATTACAAAGAGAACGGAGAGAAAGAAAGAACGAAATAAAAAACAAAAAGAGAAAGAGAAAGAGAAAGAGAGAGGGAAGAGAGAAAGAAGATATGAAAGAGAAATGGAAAAAGTGGGGGAGGGGGATATAAATGGGAGGAGGAGGAGAAGGAGGAGGAGGAGAGAGAGAGAGAGAGAGAGAGAGAAGAAAAATGAGATAGAAATGGATAGGCAAGAAAAGCGAATTAAAAGGAAAAAAGACAAAAAGAAAGAGAAAGATGTATAATGAAGAAGTGTGCATATGTGATACGTATATGTGTGCAAGATAAAGAAAAAGATAGGTAGACTGAATATACATGCATGCATACAACACGTGTATGTATGAAAAAGAGAGATGTGTATATTGCAGAAATATGCATGCGTGTACACGTAATATGTAAACGAAAGAAATTTGCTTATAAATATATGTATGTGTGTGTATTCATATATGAGAAAAGAGAGAGAGAGAGAGAGATACATACGTGTAAAGAAGAAAAGTATTGAAAAGTATGTGAAAGAAAGATAGAAATATATTCTATATATATATACGAAAGAAAATATTGTACGAGATACGGGGGTGTAAAGGAAAAAGAGGGAAAGGTGATGATAGGATTGAGTAAAAAGGGATTGGTATTGGGGTTGGGGTAAGGTAGGGTAGGATAGGTCGAATTATTCCAAAGAACGGATAACTACTACTACTACTACTACTTACTACTATTACTATTACTATTACATTGAAGACGACGAGGAAAGACGACGACGTTGGTTGCCATACCACAAAGATTTTAATTTGAATTTGATTCGCGCTCCTGCACACTTTCCGCTTTGAAGTATATATATATATATATACATATATATTCATAATGCACACACTAGTAACCTGCGATAACACAATGCATAATTTATAAGCGGTACTCGGTACATCGAACACATCTTGTTTCTTCTTGAATAAAATGGAAAAGCAAATTCACGATTGGACGGATGATAAATAGAAAGAGAGATAAATAAACGAAAGGGGTTGATCATGATGATGATGATGATGATGATGATGATGATGATAGGAAAGGGATATAAGGAAGGGGACGAATATAAAAGATAATAGAGAGAATTATATGATCATAAAGAAAAGAAACGATCTCTCTGTGAAAAGGGAGAAACGGGAAAAGGGAACGTTATTATTGGCAAAGCGTGAAATTAAAAAAAAAGAAAAAAAGAAAAGAATAAAAAATTGAACACTGCGAAATCTCTTTTTATCGCTACAATTTTCTATCACCAATCGAAATCATGCGAACATTCGCAATGTTGGTAAACCACACACCGAATCACGGAATATATCCGATTGACAAATTTTACTAGGTTTCGATAATTCTCTTTTCTAAACCACCCCACTCTCCTCATCCTCTCTCTTCTCTTCATCCTATGAAGTTGTTTTTTTTTTTTTTTTTTTTNACACACCGAATCACGGAATATATCCGATTGACAAATTTTACTAGGTTTCGATAATTCTCTTTTCTAAACCACCCCACTCTCCTCATCCTCTCTCTGTTTTCAATGGTATTTTGATTTTTTTGTATTTTTTCTTTTTTTTTTGTTTCCTTGTTGAGGAGTGGGTGAGCTTTCAGTTGCATTCACAAAAGTACCGACAAAATAGATTTGTTTTAAAATTAAACGTCGAATTTTGATGATTTACGTCGAATACGATGATTTTAAATGTTATCAAAAGTTTTTCCTTTTTTTTTTTTTTTTTTTGGAATTATATCATTTTCATTCTGATAATAAAATATATTTCAATACACAAATACATATGCAATATATATATTATTTATGGCATAGGATCAAAGTTTCTGATATGATGATTTTAAATGTTATTAAACCTTTTATTTTTATCATATCATTTTCATTCCTTTAATAGAATATAATTCAATACACAAATACATATGAAATAAATAAATATATATATATATATTATTTATGGTATAGGATGAAAGTTTGTAACTTGACATTTATAAACATTTTATTTTACATCAAACCCCTAAAAGAAAAGAGAAGGTGCACCTATATTAAACTCGTGAACTCGTTAGAAAAATAAAAATAAATAAAATAAGAAACAAAAATATTTGGATTTGGTAAAAAAAAATGGGATTATAGAAAGATATGTATTTAATGATAAAAAAAAAAAAGAGAAAGTAAAATAAAATAAAAATCTTACAAAGAGCACACATTGTTTACGCATTGACGCAGCTAGGGACGATTGAAATCCTATGCAACCCTTTGATGTACAACCTTTAAAAATGAGGTTAACGAGCAAGACATATATATATATATGGTTTATCTTTATTCTTATTTTTATTTTCTTTTTTTTTATTAAATATTTGTATAAAACACATTTTAACGAATCAACTGATACAAATGGATATCATCAAATCGGATAGAGAAAAATTCGTGCTTTTTGAAAAATATTACAGTGAAATTCTTTTAACGTTTGAAACGTAGTACCCATAAGGGTTGATTGTTACCAGTTCTGAAAACAAAAAAAGGTTCTAAATCGTATTTATTATTGTAATCATATTGTTCTTTTCTCTCTACTCTTTTATACAATTTTTGTCTAATATATATATATATATATTTTTTTTTTCAAAACATTTTCTTTTCCATTTTCTTCATCGTTTTTATTTTGTTTTTTCAAATTTTTCTATAAAGAGGAAAACACGATTCTCATCGTTCGTCCAAGCGTAAGCAAGTAAGCAAGCAAGCAAGCAATCGAGCATAGACCGGATACTGAAATTCGTTATTATCGATCTTAAAACGAAGGATTTTAAAAAAAAAAAAAAAAAAAAAAGAAAATAGTTTTTGCCTGTGGTAGTTCGTAGAAAGAAAGATAGATAGATATAAAGTAAAGTAAAGTAAAGAAAGAAAAAGAAAGGAAGTAAGTGAGTGAACGAGTGAGAAAGAACGTGAATTGGAAGAAGGTAGAAGGAGAGATAAGTCTAGCAGATGAAAGGAACCAAAAAGGAGTTAAAAAAAAAAAAAAAAAAAAAAAAAGGAAAAAAAATATTCAAGAGAGACGGGCCACGATGAATGAGACTACCCAACGGGGTCTTTGAAACTACACCGGGTGGTGATTAATAAGTAACGTCGATCTCGTCGCAAGTGCACCACCTTCTTCTTGAATCATCCTAAGCTACTACTATACTCTAGTAATATACTGCTACTAGTATATATACAGTAACCAACCAACCAACCAACCAACGAACCCCCTCTTCAACTCGTTTTTCTTATCCCTCTAACACGTGTACCCCCTTTTACTTTGTATACCCCTGTACCCTTCTTTTTCTTTCTCTTATTTTCTATTATTTTATTTTTTTAAATTTTGATTCACTTTTTTTAAGTTTAGATTACTTTTATAATTATGGGTACATGTATATATTTATATATATAATATAATAGTATTATGCAAATAATTACATATATATTATAATTTTGTAGTATATTTACATATATATAGTTTTATAGTTGTATAGTATATATAATAATAATAATAATAATAATAATAATAATAATAATAATAATAATAATAATAATAATAATATTATATATTATATATATTAATTAATAATAATATATATTAATTAATGTAATAAAAATAAAATAATAATATATATATAATATTTATTATATATTTATTTATATATATATTTATTAATTATAATATTAAATATATAATTTTAATATATTTAAAATTAATATATTAATTAATTTTATAATATATTAAATTTTATATAATATATGCAATATTTAAGAATTTTTCATATGAAATAAAGTAAATTAAACCCTAAAGAAATAATAGAATAAATCAAGTTTATAACGAAATTATATATATATATATATATATATATATATATATATATATATATATATATATATATATTAATGTTCAAATGTAATCCTTTAAATATCACGAAACAAGAAAACATATGGTTACACCATTTTCATAATTATGGGCATATACATATAACAGGCGTGTACAATGTTGCATTTGTTAGTTATATAGTTGTCTATAAACCATTTATAGAAAAAGAGTAGATTCCAAATAGTACACACATCCTAATATTATTATAACAAACTTATAATGTATTCAATGTTATTCGATCTTTTGAAACCTTCCCACCCACCCCTATTCTAATTCTAATTCAACGCATCAACATTTCATGAAAGTGTCGAATATTCATCCCTGTTATCGAGTATGACATCGATTCAAAGATATCCAGTTACAAATATACGTATATGTATATCAATCGATTAAAATTCATTTGTCGTTGATACCAATAGCAGGTGAAGGGGATGAAAGAAGGATTTGATCATTTTCCGATATATTTATACAATTAAATAGAAAAAGATAAAAAAATAATCGATTAGTTTTGTTGTTGTTGTTTTTGTCAAAGAATTCTTCATTTGTTCAGAAATTTTGTTGAAATCATAATCATCGCGTGATGATTATAATGATAATAATGATAATGATAATGTGATATTTGAACGAATACAGAGTGGCTTATAAATTTGTTGACAAGTGTATGCATTATTAATGCACATACAAATATTATTTATAGGAGTATCATTTAAATATATAAATAGGAATAATAAATTATATCTTATAATTATGTTAATCCTATATGGATTAACATATAAATATAAATAACACACATTTATGACAAACGTGTGTCTAATGTGTATAAACAAATATTTCTTTTTTTTTTCTTATTCATTAAAAACCTGACACATGCACACAAAATCAGATACTAGCCATAGGAAAAAATAGGACAAAAATAATACTAATAATACACTAACTAATGTTAAAATCATAATATTGATCTTATTAGAATATTTTTAAAAATTACCAACAGACATTATAATTGTAAAGATCTGAATTTAGAAAACTATAATATATAAATATTGTAGGTATTCTTAGTATACTAGAATCGATATATAATTATAAATAAATATAAATATAAATTAATAATAAATTATATATATATATAAATAATTAATATGATAAATAATAAATATAATAAAAATTAAATATATTAATATAATTATAATATATTTTAATATATTATAACTTAAAATTTATATATATAATTTTATATATTATAATTTAAAATTTATATATATAATTTTCTATAATATGTATTAATATAATAATATAATATTATTAAATATTATATAATATATAAATAATTTTTTAAACAAACATATTTTAAACAATATCATTATAAAAATCATATTGAATTAATTTTTATTTAAAATAATGTGATAAATAAAATAATTTTTCTATTTTGTTTTTTGTTTTTTTTTTTAATTTAATTAAAAATCTGTAGTATAACCAGATTATTTTGATTTATACAAAAAATTGTTCTTAGTATTATTTATAATTGTATTAAAAAAATTGTTTATTACATTATTTCGTTAAAAAATAACACACGTAGGAATGGTTCTCGTTAGCCCAGATTCCTTGTGTTGTATTTTCCAGGTAT
Source organism: Polistes dominula (assembly GCF_001465965.1). Next base: position 173,739 of record NW_015149073.1, on the reverse strand, counting down.
TTATCAAAATAACGATCCATCCACGACAAAGCATTTTACGAGAATGTATCGAGGTCTCAATGTCGATAAGAAACGATGATCGATCGTCAAACAAACCCTCCCTACGATGAGTTTTCCTTATGGAACACCTGAATCGCGACTAGCATGAGCTAAAAGATTCAACCTGTATTCACTCTCTCTCTCTCTCTTTTTCTCTCTTTTTTCTTGTTTTTCTCATCATTTATTTTTTTTTTCTTAAATAAAACTCACCTGTGATCGATGTGACAGGTACGAATTAATCGAAAATTGATTTATATATATATATATAAATTATTGTCAACGTAAACTGTCTCTCTCACCTAAAATACAATTTTTCACAAACGTTTATATTATCCATTATTTTTAATATAATAATTGTATTTTTGTTACTTTATTTTTTTTTTACATATTATACAGTGATTTTGTATCGAATTTTTTTATAAACAATTTTCATTATTAATTTGTACAATTTGAAAACATAAATGAACATTATGAAAATGTATACAAATCAATCTATACCATTTGTTAATAAATAATAAATTTAAATAATTAATAATTAAGTTTGACTAATTTAATCTTAGTAATGTGTTTAACCTTTCAATCCTACACCTAATGAATTACTTTAATTATCAATTTTTTAATGAACAATTTTCATTAATAATTCGTACAATTTGAAAACACAAATGAACATTATAAAAATGTATACAAATTAAATTATATACCATTTGTTAATAAATAATAAATTTAAATAATTAATAATTAAGTTTGACTAATTTAATCTTAGTAATGTTTTTAACCTTTCAATCTTACACCTACTGAATTACTTTAATTATCAATTTTTTAATGAACAATTTTCATTAATTATTTGTACAATTTGAGTACACAAATGAACATTATAAAAATGTATACAAATTAATCTATATATCATTTGTTAATAAATAATGAATAATTAAGATTGACTAAGTTAATCTTAGTAATGTTTTTAACCATACTTATTGTACCTAATTAATTACCTGAATGATCAACAGGTGTTTATTCAAACAAATAATATATTAGTTGACATTAAAAGAATAAATTCATCTAGACACAAATATAGATGTAATATATTTGTACTTATAGAAGAAGATGATAAGAAAAATAAAGATGTTTAACGTTACGACATATTCTCTACTTTGAAGCGACGACGTTTAACCTTATAAAACCTTAAGTGACGTACCCATAGGCCAGCATCAAAGGCTGTCTCGGTGATTCAATCGCGAGCGGATGTTTCTACTTGCGAGCAAAAATTCCCATCGTATTTTACTCTCTCTCTCTCTCTCTCTCTCTCTCTCACTCTCTTTCTGTCATTACATTACTAGTACATACAAGTTAAAATACAAATATTGTAATCTTATCAAAATATTCTCAAAACATTACTACATTTTAATTATAAAAATCTAAATTACAAAAAAAAAAAAAATAATCTTAAAAACTATTTAAGTCGATGATAAATATAAAAAACAATTGTATATAAGGGTAGTTCTATATGTATTAGAAAAATAGGACTAACTATATAAAAAAAAAAAAATAGGACACAAATAATAAAAAATAAAAAAAATAAAAATGTTGTATTCTTAAAAAAAATTATTCTCAAATTTGCCACATAATAATATAATATAAAGGTGAGTTTTAAAGGTGGTTATGGTGGTTATTAAAGGTGCTCTCTTTATATTATCTTTATAATTATAAAGATTTAAATTAAAAAATAAAAACAAAAAACATCCTAAAAAACATTTAACTCAATGTATCGAAAAACCAAAAAATTGCATATAAAGGTAACTAGATATTGAATCAAACAAAATTGACTATTATTGACTGCAGTTCTAAATGCATGAATGCATGCATACATCTATCCATACATACATACATACATAAATATAGAAATATACATAGAATCCATACACATAAACCTCATATACAAAGTGGCTATTTAGCAAACGCGAATTACAAAGTCGCTCAAGCAACCCTTTCCCTTTCTACCTCCATCTCACCCTTAATCCACCAATCCAAATCGGGTTAGCCACGAGAGAATGGAAAGAAAGAAAAGGGATAGGTAGGTTGAGAGGTTAGAAACGTAACGCGGGCTATTTAAACGGTACAACCAACTCCATGAAATGAATATTCAAAGGTGTGTGTGCAAGACAGAGAAAGAGAATGACTCAGAGAGAAACAGAAAGAGCCAGAGAGAAAGAGATAGAGAGAGAGAGAGAGAGAGAGAGAGAAATATATACAGAATACTATCTCATCTCTTCTATAGCACACATACAATATACACATACAAAGAGGATATTCAAAAACAGATACATAGATATGCATATAGGAATACATATAAAGAGAGAGAGAGAGAGAGATAGAGAGATAGAAGAAAGTCTTCTCTTGATGCACGTAGGGTGGTGACCTCTCGTGGAAAACGACCAGGTGAAATGGTCCAAATCACGAGGAATATTCAGATATCTTTCTCTCTCCCTCTATTGCACTTATTTGCTCTTCTCTCCCCCCTCAGCCCACTCCTGTTCACCTACTGGTTCTCTCTTTCTCTCTTTCTCTCTCTCTCTCTCTCTCTCTCTCTTTCTCTCTGTCTTTCAACCATTCTATTCAGTCTGTCGAGCGAGAACTACTACGTTTCCTCTATTCCTTACGAATTATTCATATTACGAATCTCTACGAGGGTTGGGGAGGTTGGGATTGGGGTTGGGGTTTGAGGGGGTGGATGCGGTAGCTCGAGGGACGACGTACGTGAGTCGAATGATAAAACGAAGGACGTACGGACCGAATAATATCTATTTTCGACAAGCTGATGGTCCCTACTCTACAAGATATCGGTGATATACTTCATCATCAATTGCAGTTACTATAAAAAAAAAAAAAGTGACTAGTAGTTACTATGAACAAAAATATAAAATTAAAAAAAAAGAAATTATTTGTAGTGACTAAGGAAGAAAAAAAATATAAAATAAAATAAATTACTTGTAATTAAATTTGAATGTTTGAAAAACATTGTTAAAACCAATTTTTACTAAAAAGAATAAACAGAAGAATCTGTCTCTTTATATAATTCCTAGTTTTACATGAGTAAATATAGAGAGTGGATAAAAAAAAAAAAAAAGAAGTAGAGAATAAAAAAAAGAAGTAAAAGGAAGAAAAAAAATATAAAAAAAAAAAGAGAAAAGGGGGTGGTAAATGTGTCTAGGTAGAGAAAACGCTGACGATCAGATCCGATCGAGGTGAAAAGAGCAGCACCAGCACCAGCACCAGCAGCACCAGCACCAGCACCAGCAGTAACAGCAGCAGCCAAATGCAAGTATGGTAGGGACACACTGTATAATAATAGTCAAGAATGGTCTCCTGTAACCGATTAATACGAAACGAGAAGAAGAATATGCTGAAATCAGCAGTTAACAACGTCGACGAAATCGTCCCACCACCACCACCACCCACTCACTCACCCCCTTTGATAATGCCAGTAATGAACGATACCACGAATCGCGGATATATCCATGGTGGTTTTTTTACGAAATTTGAACAAAACGTATAAACCAAAAGAGAATGAGAATAAGAATGAAAATGGGACAATTATTTTAATAAATTATTATCCACTTTCTTTTCTCTATTTTTTTTTTTTTTTTAATGTATAGTTTAAACTTTTTACTTGGTAATTATGGTACTTAACTAAATTAGAGGATTTCTAATTTTAATTTGGAATATATAACACAATATTATATTATATTATATTAATTTATACATTAATTGTATATAATATTATATAATACTATAATTAATATTAATTTAAATAATATTATTAATACTATTAAATTATTATTAGTATTTTATATTAATTCATATATTAATATTAAATAATTAATTAATTATATTTTTTAAAATTAAAAATTCTTATTTTAATTATTTATTACTTTCTTTTTTAAATTATAAATATTACAATAAATTTATTTTTTATATATTATAATTACATTGTATACAATTATATATAATATTAGTAAAATATATTATATTAATTTATATATTAATATAATATAATATAATATAAAGGTACAAAAACCCCTCTTTGTACTTTATATATAAATAAACGAAAAAATATATATTTCATAGTCTTTTCATTTATTTTAAGCATAAATAATAAATAAATAATAATAATAATAATAAAAAAAAGATAAGTAATTAAAAAATGTAATTCCACGATTAACCTTATTAATTAATCTTCAAAAAAAATACTTCAACAATTTAATTATTTATATTAATACATTGATGTTATCAACTATTGATTTTTTTATCAAATTACTTGCACTTATGCAGTGCTGCTTACCTATTTACATTATGGTTTTTTCTTTGAAGAAGGTGGCAAGGGGATGAAGGGATGATGAGGGGGTTATGGGTTCATGAAAGTTTGACGATGCCAACGATGCCTTCGTTCGTTTTGTGCTGCGTCGAGCGTCGTTTTTGCTACGCATTCGTAATTCGAAATAACTTCGATGGAAAAGAAGGAAGATGGAAGGTTGTTGAAGGTGGTAAAGAAGGAAAAGAAGAGGGTTGCAGGGAGGAGGAGAGATAAATCGAAAGGAAACTCATTTCGTTTCTGAAGAAAAATTCTTCGACATACCCTTAGAAAATTGTCGATGAAAAATCTTATATTCTTACGTATATCTACTACTACTACTACTACTACTACTGCATTACATATATGCACATATATATATAAATACAAAAATTTTTATGTATTGTAATAATAGAATATTGTATATAGGAATGAGGGAATGTTTGATAAAACGTGAAAAATTTTTTTTTTCTGGGTGGAATGGATTGGGGTGAGATGGGGGTAAGAAATATACTCTTGTTAACATAGTTGTTATTTTTTATTTTTTTTAATATTTTTCTTTGAGTTCTATTTTGTCGAAATCGTGTTTGTTTAATATCGAATTTTGTTTAAAATTTGATCTAATTTATGTAATTATATTATATTATATATATATATATTAATTTAAATTTTTATATATATTAAAATTTATATTTAATATTATATAATATATTATAATAAGAAAAAAATTAAATAATAATAATAAATATAATAATAAAAAATAAATATAAATAATTTTACAAATTTATATAATTATTTTATTAA
>NW_015149073.1:157525-167780 GCF_001465965.1 Polistes dominula | reverse complement strand
TATATATATATATATATGTTATAACATTTCACGAATATATTGTAGTTATTTTATTTTCATATATAAACAAAAGATGTTTTGCAAATTTTTGCTTCTTTTTTAAGATCAAATATTTTTTTCGATTCTATGTTAATTTTCCTAATTATTTATATCTTAATTTTATAAATCAAGATTATGTTTTTTCTTTTTAGATAATAAAAATTAAACGTACAAACTATTTTATGTAAAAAATAAAAATTGATTTTAATCAAATCACAAAAATAAACAACAAATAAAATCGTCGTATCATCAATTGTGAATTATATCAAAAAAAAAAAAAAAAATAATGAGAAAATAATTCAACAAATCATTAAAATGAAAAAAAGAAAAAACAGAAACCGTAAAACAATTTTAAAAATTATTTATAAGAAAACAAAAATAATTACGGTATAGGGATGAATAAAAAAAATTGATGACAAATTTGTCTTTTAAAAAAAAAAAACAAATTTAATAAATCTCGAATAATATCTATGAATAAATGAATAAATAAATAAATAAATATATAAAATTGATTGAATAAAAATGTATATAAGGTATGTGTGATAGGTTGAAAAGAAACGTTTTATGGGGTAAGGGAGGGGGGGGTGAGGGGTGAGAATCGATAAATATATCGAGAGATAAAGATAGGTTATTTTTATATATTTTTATTTCCCCATGTAACACGTAAGAGATATGTTTTCTATGTTAGATAGCTACTGATGGTGTTGGTGTTGGTGATGGTGATGGTGGTGGTATTAGATAAATAGTACTATAGATAGATAGATAGAAAAGAGGGATAGGTCATGACCTATGACACGTGCCCAAATGAAACACGCGTTGGATAGGAAAGCAACCCCTTTTCGTAACACTCTCACTTGTCTTTCCGATAGATTAGGGTTCTTTACTTAAAGGGAAAAAGAAATATTTAAAGGGTTTAGAAAATCGAATGTATCATTAATCGAAAATATTTACATATTTTTATATAATTAACACATTCATTGCTGACATATTTCTTTTTTTCTGTTTCTAATATTGAGTATCGGCAAAAAAAAATAATGAATTATTTAAATTTATATTTAAATAATAAAATATAATAATATATATATATATAATTAAATATAATTATTTTAATATTATATATTGAAATAATTATATATAATATACTGTAGTAGTAGTATAATAAAATATAAATATTTCAATATTATATTAAAATAATTAAATATAATAATATAATAAAATATAATTATTTAAATGTAATATTAATATAATTAAATATAAATTTAAATTATACATTTAATAATAAAAATTTTAAATATTAATTTAATAATTATAAAAATTTATATAATTATACAAATATAAATTTTCTATATATTTATATTGTACTATTATTATATATATATGTATAATTAACATATATATATATATAAATTTATTTTTATTAAATTTTTAAAATGTAAAATGATAGCTACAACTAGGACTAGAATTTGAAAAGACGTGAATTCACGTCAGTGGTCGTAAATTTATTAATATACACAATCCTAACGTTAATTTATAAATATATATATATACGTAAAAATTATTTGATTATACTATATTTGTCAATAATTTGTAATGATCGAGGAAGATTTCAATTAACTTCAAAGTTACTTAATAAATCATACTACGTATCTATACATGTTTGTAATACATGTATGTATATATATTATAATAAAAGAAAAAAAAAAAAGAAATTAGATCAATAATCACTTTGATATGTCATATGAATAATCAGGAAATCAAACGTTCTATCCTTTGTTTAACATCATTGAAATTTCCAATCAAAGTAATTTCAATTGTCATGAACAGAACATACAGATATTACGAAATTGGAACAAATTAAATTGTAAAGGTGGAAACTATATGGGAATCTATAGAAGTACATCCTATACACGCAAGTGTACATACATGCATAATACATGTAATATGTGTACTGATAGCCAACCAACTGCAATATACAGGGTGAGTCAATTACAACTACTATTTGAAATATCTGCATGTTAATCTATCGATTCGTATCAAGAATTTTTTATACAATCATATTTCTCATTTGAACACGTTGATGTATATTTTTTATTTATTATTATTTAAATTTCCCATTAAAAACAAAAACACACAGATTGTTATACGTTTCGTTAGATATGTAAAATGTTAAATGATGAAATGAACATCGAATATAATTAATTTTATATAAATTTATAAAATATTTTAATTAACAAATAATAATAATAATAATAAGTATAATATTAAATTTTGTATTGTTTATATTAAATAATTTGAATCATCGTTTTATTTGGAATCAAAGTTACAAACAACTTGAATACAATTTAATATTCATATTGTATATTATAGATTTATATTCAATAAACTGAATGTTATCATATTACTGAACAATTAATTTGTTTATTTCTTTCATCAGATTTTATTAATAAAGTTACATTTAATCTTGCAAAAAAAAATTTGAAGAAAACAATTGTTAATTATTAAATCATTTTAAGTTGCAATTAACACACTAACGTTAGGAACGTTTAGAACGTTATAATATAGTCTATGTCAATATCTGTAATATATTCAATATTTCATGATAATATTTTCTGAATAATCTATTATCTAGACTTTCCAAAATATCTTTGGTTATTTTTGGATATATTGTTTAATTCAAATGCTTTTGGAAGATATTAACATTAAGAATGATCAATTTGGTAATAGTAAATTCTTGTTTAATTATATTCTAATTAAACAATTTACTGGAAAGATAAAAGATAATTAATTTTAAAAAATTATAATCAATATCTAATGTTCTAATAATAAAAATTAAATCTATCAATAATTAATTTACCATATAACTTCTTTTTTTCAAAATTATTTTAAAATCATCTAATTCAACATAGCACTAAAAACAAAAAATGTTGATATTAATTATTATCAAAATGAATATATTTCTAATATAATATTAAATTAATATAACATTTCTAATATCGTTGCAATTGCATTTATTATAGATATTATTATTATTGTGGGTAATATATTGTAATTAAAAAAATTTATTAGAACAATAAAAAATACAAATTTATAAATTATAATTAATTCCTAATGTTCTAATAATAAAAATTAAATCTATAATTATTTATAATTATAAATATAATATAATAAATATTAATTTAATAAAATATAATAATAATTTATTCAATAAAATAATAAATATTAATTTTCCTTTTATTATTTTTCAAAATTATTTAAGAATTAATCTAATACAGCACAGCACTAAAAACAAAAAGGTAACAAACATATTAATTATTAAAATTAATATAATATTTCTAATATCGTTGCAATTGCATTTATTATACATACTATTATTATTATTATTGAGTAATTGAATGAAATATGAGAGATCCCATTTATGTTTGATTTAAATAATATAGTTTAATAGAAAACTAAATTATTCAAATGGTGGTATATTTTATGGATACTATTATATTCTATCATTTTTCTATTAGTCTTTATAAAAACTATTATAATATATATTTTTTTCAAGCATATCACGATACAATATCGATCCACAAACCATAACCGATAGAAAACCAAAAAATAACTTTAACAGAACCAATATGGGGAAACTGGGTATAGGTAATATCCATTGAACAAAATCGAAACACCAAATTCGATATGGTCGAGAGAACAGTTATATCAATAACAGTTAGAACATTTTTTTTTTCTCAGTTCCCATAATAGTAGTAGATGTTTTAAAAACCCATATCATATGTGTTTTCAAACCCACAACCCCTCAATAATACTTACGTATAGGGGTGAACTGTATCTAATATAGACACACCTGACTTTAAAAGCTTGCCAAACATAAAGTTATCGTTTTTTTTTTCTTTTTCTTTTTCTTTTTTATTCTAGGATTTCCCCATAAATTATTGTTTAAATATATTACTTGTATGATTTATTATTTATCGTGTCTGATATAAATTTCTTGTAATATTGAAATTATACACAAATACAAAAATATGAATGAATAAATAAAATTGATTTATTTATATTTTGGAAAAAATTTAAATTAGAAATATAATAGGATTTGTAATTAAAAACAAACAAAAATGGAGTAGTGTTAAGGTAAGATGTATCACATATAAAATAAATCATAATTAAACTCTTTATAAATTTGTTGATTAATCAAGAATTAACTTATATGAACTTAATGAAGATGTATTATTTGATTTAATATAATAGAAATCTATGTAAATATATAAATATATATATTATATTTTTTAAGTATTAAAAAATATGGCATGGCTCAGTCGGTAGAGCGCTCGACTCCCGCCCGGAATTCGCGGGTTCGAATCCCCGCTCTCCGACATCGAACGAGGGGAGACAATGCCCTGTGTGCTCGTCGTCGTTGTGGCTTTGGGCTCGCGGGCGTCAGAAAATGATGCCCATTGGGACCACGCCAACATTCGATTTGATGGGCTTGGGGGGACGGACTGTGCTGCACTTTGCACGGAGGACGTGGCTGGCCCACGGGACCACCACAATGAATAGGTGCTCCTCGCAAGGGGCCCGGGCACAATGGTTCAAGGACTGAGTGCCCGGGATAACAAACCACACGAAAAAAAAAAAAAGTATATTAAATAGATTTATAATTAAAAATTAATATATTGTAATATACTAGTGTGTATAAAATATAAAAATAAAAAATTGTAATATTACTACTATCTATAAAATACAAAAATAAAACATTGTAATATACTTCTATGTATAAAATATAAAAATAAAATATTGTAAAATACTACTATGTATAAAATATAAAAATAAAATATTGTAAAATACTACTATGTATAAAATACAAAAAAAATTGTAATATACTATGTATAAAATACCAAAATAAGAAATTCNAAAATATAAAAATAAAATATTGTAAAATACTACTATGTATAAAATACAAAAAAAATTGTAATATACTATGTATAAAATACCAAAATAAGAAATTCTTAATATACTTGGTATGTAGCTAAAAATATAAAAATAAAATATTGTAAAATACTACTATGTATAAAATACNTATAAAATACCAAAATAAGAAATTCTTAATATACTTGGTATGTAGCTAAAAATATAAAAATAAAATATTGTAAAATACTACTATGTATAAAATACCAAAATAAAAAATTGTAATATACTTATATGTACCTATAAAATATAAAAATAAAATATCGTAAAATACTACTATGTATAAAATACAAAAAACAAATTATAATATACTACGATAAAATATAAAAATAAAAGATTATAATATATAATTATTGATAATGAAATCATTTGACTTTAATCTAACAGAAATCGATACATTTATTAAGTGTTAAAAGATAAGCTCACGTTTCAAATTAAAGAATAATGATATATAGTAATCATACAAAAGGGTTTATTATCATGGTGGTGGATTAATAGATAGAGAATCTGTTCGGATTATAGCACGAAATCAAGGGAAAATCGAGTTGAGATAATCTCTACGAAGCTTGATATCGAATCCGTCGTTATCTCGAACACAATAAAGTGTTCGACAGTTTACAACGAAGCATAATCTCCCAACTAAGAGAGTATATACATATATATGCATGTCATGTATATGTGTGTTGTGTATATAAGAGAGAGAGAGAGAGAGAGAGAGAGAGAGAGAGAGAGAAGAGACGCGTATTAATCGTTTTGACCCTTCGACCTCATTAACACGCACACTGTTATCGCGTGAAAGAGTACATGCTTCTCGTATTATAATGGCGTCTACGATAATCGTGATCATGATGAGAACTTCCGGGGTTTATTATAATAGTTTCTTTAACGAAAACTAAGATATAAACTCTAATTTACGAAATACCGTTTACTGTTCTGACAACTTCAAGACTTAAATGTTAACTATACTTACTACGTATGGTTTTCTTATTTATACAGATAAAAATATGTATAAGGTGTATATTATTTATTTGTAAATATAAGTAAATATATTGTTAATAAGTATTATGACAAATCAAGAAGAGAAAAATTAAAGGAACCTACCCCTAAAAAAATAAAAAATAAAAACAAAAAGAAAATAAAAGAAAAGAAGAAGAAATAAGAAGAAAGGGGATGTGGGTGGGGAGGGGGGGTTGGAAGAGGATACGTGGAAGAGAAAACAAAGATGTAGGTCGAATAAGAAAAAGATGTGAAAAAAAGACAGAGAAAGAGAAAAAGAGAGAGAGAGAGAGAGAGAGAAAACACGCAGTGCAGTATGCAGGAAACAGAGTAACCCCCTTGTGATCGCTACCGCGGTACACCGCTGGCAATTTCCGTGAACCACCTGGTCAAACCCATCCCCACCACCCACCCACCCCCTGTACGTTCGCATATTCAGGTTGTGGTCGCGAGTACGCAGGCGCAAACTAAACCACCAACTATCTTTTACGTAGCATGAAGCTTTATCTCTCTTTTGCAAATCCCCCTTCTTTTCCACCTTTCAACCGACCCCCCCCCCTCCCCCTTTAAATGTATTTCTTCCCTCACTCTCATTTTATCTTTGACTAGAATACGATCCTAACAAATCCCCACACCCTCCTAGCCCCTTTTACTTTCCACATTGAAATGAATATAATTAACGAACTCAATTACTTTCATCACTTATCTTTCAATACTAATTTTCATTCATAGTTCTAATTCTAATGGTTCTTCGAACATTATTATTATTATTATTATTATTGTTATTATTATTGTTATTATAACTAATATGTGATCGTTAAATAAATTGACATTGGTGTAATAAAATGAAATACAAATTACGATAAAATGTTTTAATCTTAAATAAAAAAAAACTAATCGTTTAACTACCCCTAAAGAAGTTACAGAAAATATACACATACACATACACATATATACATACATATATATATATAACCACAGTTGATTGAACATAAATCGATCATTTAACATCAAAGTAATAGTAGTAGCTTCTTAAAAGTTTCCAATGGTTTCGATCGAGCAAGAAAAATAAAAGAAGAAAAAGAAGAAGAAACTAAGACACAAAAAAAATTAAATTAAATAAAAAAAAAAAAGGAGAAGAAAATGAAGAAGAAGAGTCATGGTTGCCGTGCAAGCCAAACCAAGCAACCAACCAACCAACCAACTAACTAACCAACCACGTTTATAAAGCATTAAAACGTTAAGTGCCAATGGCTAAATAGAAAATACGTGTCCGAGGGTTGCATTTTAAAATAGAAGAAGACCCTTTTTATCCCAGCATCTAGGGACCGATAACAATGAGATTTATCGTGTACCGTAAATCCTCGAGATATCGCATTCCTTTTCTCGATAACGAGCTGCCTCAGCTGGCAGAACACCATCGATTTCGTCACGCGATTTTTCTCTACCGGTGCTGCTGGTAATGGTGCTGCTGCTGGTGGTGGTAGGGGGTGGTGGTGTTTCAACGATGCACCCAATAATGCATCATAAAAAAAATATATATATAAAAAAACATTCGGGGGTTTAAGAACAATACTTGGGAAACATGTGAGGGGTGAGGGGTTAATTTAAAAAAAAAATATCATGTGGGCAGATCACACGTGTTAGAAGTGAAACCTTCGATAGACTAAGTTTCGAGAAAATGAGAGCGAATGCAGAAAATCAGGTGTAGTATAATTATAGGGATGTTTTTTTTTATAAAATTATTATTATTATATTGCTAATACTTTTAAAAATTAATTTACGTTTTATTAACATATAATACATAACATGTTACACAGTAGGCAAAATCTCAATTCGAAGAAATGAGACAAGTTGCATCTGGAAACTACAAAATGTATAATAACTAAACAGCTCTCTGCGTGCAAGAAATGCAAAAACGCCTTCCGTCGAACTCTTTGAAACTATCCTTTCCTTTTTAAAAAAAAGAAAAGGAAAAAAGCATCAAAAAAAAAAAAAAAATTCCACTCAACTTTATAAAAGTTGATCATAGTGATATGATTTAATACATGGAACAAAATGGAACAATGTAAATTTACAATAAGCGAACAATGAAGGACGGATTTAATATGTCAGTTGAAATATAGTTTCACAGTCTCTAATACCCCGAGAAACGTTTTACCGTGTTCTAATATCAAGTTCTCTCAAATGAAAAAAAAAAAAAATATAAAAAAAAGAAAAAATAATAAAAAAAAAAAAAATAAAACAAAGAGAAAGAGAGAAAAATAGAAAAAGAAAGAAAGATAGAAAGAAAGAAAGAAAGAAAAGAAAAAAGAGGGAGAGAAAAAAATGTAACCTACTTTCAAGGAAGTTGTTACTTCCACTTTCGATACTAAATATGTTTTTATCCTTTTTTTTTTTTTTTTTTCATTAAAGATAGATAATATTACAAAATGATACTAATTGTGCAACAGTTAAAAAGAACGCTAACAGTTAGATTTATCGATATAAATTCGCTTTAGAATGAAAGCTTTCTACTAAAAAAAGCTGTAAGTACCATCCCCCCATCACGAACTACTTTACTCTCTCTCTCTCTCTCTCTCTCTCTTTCATTTTATCTTTCTCTCTTTCTTTCTTTCTATGTAATTTCCACTCATTTTCTTTCCTTTTTCTTCTTTTCTTTTTTTTCTTTTCTTTTCTTTTCTTTTCTTTTTTTATTCTCTCAATGTTTATAACGATGGGTAATTAACGATCGATATAATCAATAACTATCAGAAAACGTATTTGTAACTCCAATTATCGTAACGCGAACAGGAAGAAAAATAATCATTAGAGAATATTCGATGTACCTGAAAAAGAGAAAGAGAGAAAAGTGAGAGAACAAAAAGAGAGTATATAAGAGAGAAAGAGAGAGAGAGAGAGAGAGAGAAATAACCGTGAATTTTGAATTATCGATCATGAAATAGAACTCGTACAACGATTAGCTGTCCCCATTTTTAGTCTCGTGCTAATTAGCTTCGTTAATAAACAGTGCATTTGAATGCATCTGCAATGGGGAAAAAACAAAAACAAAAATGAAAAAGGGAAGAAAGAAAAGAACCAACTGTTTTACCATCATCATCACATCTAGTTAATCAAAATTTATTTTCTAATTACTCGAATTTTTTCGTACTCTCTCTCTCTCTCTCTCTCTCTCGTTGGAGGACGACTCCAATCGTGGGATGTATAAATAAATAATAAAATTAGATCTTTTACGAGCTATGCAATCGTTACTTTAATATTTGTCGTTGTATTTTTTTTTTCTTTTTTTTTCTTTTAATTTTTGATCTCATGCTGAGAAAAATTTCGTAGATTTCTTGTTTGATATTTGATTTAGTTTGATAAAATAATTTAATTACGATATTTATTTGTATAATTTTAATTACAAATATGATTATATAAATAAAATTGTTAATTATATAAAAAAATAATTAATATACATAAAGTAATTAAATAAATAAAATTAATAACTAATAAAATAAATAAAGTTATTAAAATACAATTTTAATTACAAATATATATATAAAATTTTAAATTATATACAAAAACTTCATCATATATATTTGAATTTAAATTATAATTTAAATGAAATTAATTTAATATAATTTTATATATTATTTATATTATTTTATTTACTATTTTAATTAATTTAATTTAATTTAAATTATATATTATTTAATTACAAGTTAATTACAAATTATTATACGAAATATATAAATTGTCAAAGTACCGAAAAGAAAATTTAAGAAAATAAAACTTATAAATTATTTTCAATATTTTTGGAAAATATACGAAAAATAACAAAAGAAATAACAATATGTTACACACACACGTCTTACGTTTGTGTAGTATGTGAACCCAAAAATCGGAAAAATGACTTTAACCGATAATAGTCTTCTTTCTTTAAAGGGAACCTAATAATAGAAAACGATAGAAGAAAATACGTAGCAATTTCTGTAAGACGAATAAAAAAAGAAAAAAAAAAAAAAAGAAAGAAAGAAACCAGAAAAGAAAAGAAATGAAAAAAAAGAAAAAAAAGAAAAAAACACAAACCAACTATCAAGAGAAATCGCGTCAGTGGTTATCGACAGAAACGAGTGAACGATAAAATCGTTCATGTCTATTTCTCTAGGTTGACCGTATACTACTTGTTGTGTTGTTGTCGTAGAAACAGACGTTTAACCAATTGCCAGAGGTTTCTTTCCTTTCTTATTTCCTCCTTCCTCCCATTTTAACC
>NW_015149073.1:134421-157513 GCF_001465965.1 Polistes dominula | reverse complement strand
CTCTTTTCCTATCCCCCCTGTTAGATAGGTATTGCCAGCCATGGTCCAATTTCGAACAAAGGATAACACAATAAGGAGTTTGCTCTTACCTTATCTTAGAAATACGAGATTTAACAGAAAAAAAAAAACAACAACACCATCAACGAAGATAAGTATCTTTTTTATTATTATTATTATTATTATTTGTTCATCTCTCATTCAGTTATTTCTTTCCAATATTTAACCCTTAAAGTGCTATGAACGCATCTATGCGTTTGGTAAAAATTACCAGAGTAGTCTATCAACACATATATGTGTTTCTTAATACTAATGTAAAATAATGCAATATTTATATTAATTAATTAATTTATTATTATTAGAATTTGATAAATAATAAATTATTGTGTTCCTACAAAACATATTAGTTCTTCAAAGTATTCACCACTCAAAGGAGGGGTGAAACCCTCCCTCACTCAACCAAACTCCATCTGAACATTTCTAAAACACGACAAATAAAGACAAAACACTCATTTAATCCCGTATCCAAATAATTGGTTAGATTAATGATCAAAAAATTCATTTAATTCGATATCATTAAAGCAGAGTATTCCCCTTTATCTCTCATTTTGCAATACTCCAAGCAGAAGTGGTAGGAGGATAATGAGAAGCAGAAGGAGGAGGAGGAGAAGGAGAAGGAGGGAGTTAGCAATCGGATAAACGGATGATGACGAGGAGTGACGAGAATATTGGAAAGGGACCTCAAATGCAATACACGTATATATATATGAAGATGTATTGGTAACGTATGGGCAAATGGTTACAACTGGATGGCCAGTTTGCTATCTACCTTGCTAGGTAGGTAGGTAGATAGGTAGGTAGGTAGACAGGTAGGTTGGTAGGTAGGTGGTTGGTTGGTTGGTTGGTTGGCTAGCTAGCTAGGTAGTCTAGCAAGCTACCAAGCTACCTATCTGGCTTAGCTAACTTGCTGTCTCGCTTCTAGCAAACTAAATAGCCTATACACGTATTGAGAACAAGAGAGAGAGAGAGAATGAGAGAGAGAGAGAGAGAGAATGAGAGAGATAGGTGTAATGTGTGCACGTATGACTTGTCCTGCAAGGTATATGCGTTTATACTATACACGTGTATATGTGTGTGTGTGTTAACCTGTATGTATAATCCTTCTCTCTCTCTCTCTCTCTCTCTTACTCACTCACTTTGAATATGCCACCTGGATGATCACCGTGTACGAAGGCCTCGATGATTGCACACGCTCTTAGACACATTGGCGTAGACAATCTCTTTAAACCTACCTCCCCCCTCCCCTCCTACTCCTCCTCCTCCTACCCCCTATGAGAAACACGATCAAACGAGACGATATTTACCCCCTCCCTCAAGCCCCTTATCGTCAAAGAATTTACCTTCGTTCAAAGAACAGAATCAAGGAATGTGTATTATATTATCCTTTTATGTACAACCCCCCCCTTCTCTTCTCTTCTAACCTATCTACTCCCTCCACTTATCTGTACACTAATCGATAATGTTATCATCGTTCGTTTCTACTAAACATCATTATATGTTATTATTGTCTTTTATTTATTAACAATTATTTTATTGTTTTCTTGGAATGCATCAAAATTATTTTAAGAAGAATTAATTAATTAATATTTGCGAATAATATGAAACAGGTTGACCAAAACGTTCATATGGTTGTATTAAACTTGTTGTTGTTTTTTTATTATTTATGTGATAAAATATTTTTTAAAAAATTGTATTAAAAATTATCGAGGAACAATTTTATAACAACAACAATAACAAGAAGAAGAAAAAAAAACAAACTATGTATTATACTTAACAAGAACGTTGATCCCATTGTCGACAAATCTGACTCACGCGAAGTAATAAAAAGTAAAGGTAAATCTTTGGTTTAATACAACACATACAAAACACATACATACATACATACATACATAAATATACAGACACATACATATTCGCTATAAAACACGGTTCAAGAATTGAGGAAATTCCCATAGAACATGAAACGTAATGAAAGTTCTTAAGTGCAAGCGCGCACCTGCCCTGCTCGTTTAATATCTCACAATCGAGCTTTACCTGTTTTGTTTAAAACATTTGCTTGCACAATTTTACGATATTACAATTTGTAATTTACGTTGGTTTTTAAATAGAATAAATAAGTTAAAGAAAAAAAAAAAAAAAAAGAAAGAAAAAAAACAAGACTCGGTATTTTATGTTGTATTTTTGTAAAAATTACTAAATAGGGGGTGCGGGTCGTTTGTAAAAATACATTTGATATTGTTTATATACCGTTATTTGATCAAAATAAAAGCTTGAGGAAAATGCGGGTATGCAAAATACGAGTACTAACTTTATGATGGTGGTAATGGTTGTACGATACTTTTCATCAATTATTATTTATTTTAATAAACATACGTAAATGTTTCATTTAAATAATACAATTCTTCTTTTGTAGTTCTCACAGTAATTTTTATTATTAATGTTTTTATTTTCTTTTTCTTTTTTTGCAATCTAATCCCGTGTATTTCGTATAATGCAATTTAACGTAAGACGGTATTTTTCAGAATTTTAACGATCAGGTTTATACAGCAGTTACCTGTATATAGGATAACGGTACCAAATACAAGACATATGCCTGATATGAAACCCCATAGTGTTTTCGACAAGGAAGTAATACTATAATACTATATAGCAAATATGTTAACAAAACTATTAAAATAAACCTGTACACCTAAATCCTGTTACTTGTATAGGTACTTGTTAAAACGTAACACAAAACCCATGAGAAAGAGAGAGAGAGAGAGAGAAAGAGAGAGAAAAGTCACCATTTAACCTTTGACATTTCTTTAACAATTATTCAGAAAACAATCCAATAACATTTTCTATAACAAAAATAATCAAGAAAAATGAATTAATTATTGTTAATAATAAAAAAATATGTAAATAATTAAAAGCAAATTTTTCTCTGTTTAACCCATTACCTGCCTATGGCATTTTTTTAGAAAATGCATTTTGAAATTGATTTTTGCTTTTGTTTTTAATGCAACTTCTAAAAATTCTTACTGTTTTATTTGAAGTGATAAGTGATAAATATAATAATAATAAATAATATATTAATATAGTAATAAAAATAATAATATAAACATTTATAATTATTATAAATATAATATTATAATTATATATAAATTAAAATATATAATTATATAAATATATATAATATAATATAGTATAAAATATAATATAATATAATATATTAAATATAAAATATAATATGATATAAAATAATTTTTATATGTAAATAAAAAAAAAATATATTTATTATAAAAATAATTCTATATTTGTTTAATATGGATATCATTATACAGTTAATTTAATTTAATTTTTTTTTATTGCATTTTCGTATTGTGCCAGGTGATAGGTTAACACATATACACACACACACCACTCTTCTATTTCTTTGCAACATCATATATATATATACATATCTTTATTATAGTCATTTAGCATGGTGTGTAACTTAAAGCTTCAGGCCAATCGAATTTTCATGGTTGCAAAAGGGAAACCTGAATATTCATAGGACAATTCGAATCCCCGCAAGTTCGTGTCTCCAAGCAAGTCCTTCATTGCACTTGCGTTATGTACCACATATACACAAACAGAACTCCATATACATATACATAATACATTAACAACACTAATACCAATACTAAAATATACACAGTAAGCTAGGTAGTACACGTATATGTGTAACATACATAAACAACAAATGTAGGACTTGGTTAAGTACATAGCTAGCGGCTAATCGCGAATATACAACCCTTCCTTCCCTTTTACCAAATTCAATCCGATATGCGAAGGGCGCGTGATCGCCTTGAGCGTTTAAGCAAATCGAATACTCCCTCTCTCCCTCTCTCCCGCTCCCTCTCTCTGTCTCTGTCTCTGTCTCTGTCTCCGTCTCTGTCTGTGTCTCTGTTTCTGTCTTTAAGACCCTAAGTTCCTTTTCAAGGAAGGAAGGAAGGAAGGGATGAACAGTTAGATGGGGTAAGACAAAGATAGTGACAGTTTAGTCACCGAAGAGTTTGAAACACTTGCCAACCCTATTCCTGACAATGTTTCGAATCATTGACGTTACTAACCCTACACCCATTTAAACCCTGGGTCTGTCTTATCCCTTCCACCCTTTTCTCTGTATTACTCTATCCCTATCTCTCTATCTTTCTCTCTTTCTCTTTGTCTTACGGTTCACTAAACTCGTTTAAGGTGTCTGAAATTATACAGGAGACGGTGTAAAATTACTCTCAACACGCTGATTGTCTAAGTCAATTTTACATAAATCGATATAACTAATAGTAAAACTTTAAAAAGGTTTTTAGTGATATAAATTTAATTCGTTGAAAATATTCAACACCATTGTCATTTAGTTTAATGTATGTAAGAAAAAATGTTGATGCAATTTAAAAATAAGAAAATGAAAATAAATAGATCTAACAATAATGTAAATCTTATTATTTTATATTAATTATAATTTAATATAATATTTAAATTATAATAATTTTATTAAAAAAAATTTATATAATAAATATATAATTATATTTTATAGTTAATTATATTATTATTTAATTAATATATTACATTAAATATATATATATTATTTAATATAATATATTATATTAATTATATTATATATTCGTGCTTCCTAACACCGAACGTTAGTTACTTCAAATTAATATATTAAAAAAAAATAAAATACCACAAATTATTATTATAATAATTATATAAACATTATGAATCATATACTGTGAGAAACAAAAACCTAACAAAACTAATAATAAAAATAAAAAATACCAACTACAGCCAATATAACATTCAAACTAATTATCAGCAGGTATGCTTGCCATATATCACGATCCTAATCACCAAACCATATTAAAATAACTCCCACATGAAGTAAACCCCCTTTCTGCGATAAACCATCCTTACCCCTCACCTACCATCACCCACTTTCCCACATATTTCCTATCTCACCCTTCTAATTCAGATCTTTCAAGGATCTTCCACTCGAACCGTGCAAACCAAGTAGAAGAAAACGTATTCCCGTTTCAGGATGTTAAACCATCTGAGAATGAGAAGAAGGAAACCATTCCCCAAGTTTCACTAGGCAGATTACGAAGGCCGTTTGTTTCTCTGCGGCAGATTTTCAACGAACCAGCCAACCAACCAACCAACCAACCAACCAACGAACGGAACGTACGAACGTAGCAACGCGAAACTTCCGTTTAGCGAACTCGCTTAACTGCCAACGAAAAGGAAGAAGAAGAAGAAGAAGAAGAGGAACAGACAGAGAGAGGGATTGGGGGTTGGTAGATGGTAAGGAAATGAAGAAGATGAGAAAAGCAGGTGATAGAGAAATGAGGAAGTAGAAAAGGTGGTGAACAAGGTGGAATGAGAATAGGGTGGTACTAATGGTGGTGTGGTGATGAAGGGTGGAATGGAAATTGTCGGTAAATGAAGGGATGTAAGGAAAGGGTTAAGGATTGATTTTATCCTACAGGATAATCGTTTTCCTATTTACAGCATCCAAATTTCTGCAAACTACTGTAAACGTGTACCTATATTATTATTAAGAAATAATATAGTGTTAAACTATAATATATATATATATGATTTAATATTATATAATTTATTATATATATATATATATATATATATATATATAAATAAAACCCACGAAATGTATTTTAAATGTTAATATAAATATTTAAATTTTAATTTTTAATATAAATATTAAACAAAAAAACTCTTCGTACTTCGAACACTTTAACTTTAATCCACGTTTTATTGCAATGTTCATTTTCAGCCTAACGTAAAACCCCTGAATTAATCGTAATTTCTTTTCCCCACCCATTCATTCGTCCACCCTCCTCCCTCTTCTTACTCTTTCTGTAAATTTTTCTTTTTCTTTTTTTTTTGTTCACGAAGTATACAAAATCAGTCTCTTTTCAATCGTTAAAGCACCTCTCGAGGACCTCCTTATAAAGCCTTGGGGTGTAAAGTGCGATTCGTGCAAAAAGGTAAAAACAAAACAAAAAAAAAAAGAGAAACAAATAATAAAAAGCAAAAAAAGGAAAACTGAAAAACAGAGAGAGAGAAAGAGAGAGAGAGCAGAAAAAAAAAACATTAAAACAAAGAATAAAAAAAGAAAATTAAAAAGGGACGAAGGATGAAGGAATGGTCGAATGGAAGAGTAAAATGTGGAGAATTGCAAGGGGGTTTTGGTTAGGAAAAAGGCTGCTAAGGGAGAAATCGAGGGTTTCTAATGGTAGTAGTAGTGGTATAGAGGAGAAGGGGGATGGAGGAAGCAGCTGGTAGATACGCACTATATCGAAGGGGTAAAAGGGGTGAGTGAATGAGTGAGGAGAGGGGAGAAAAGTAGAAAGAAGAAATAAGAGGGGTGACGACAAACGTTGGCAAAGAAGTCTGCTGCACAATCGGAAAGAGTAAAAAACATAGACAAAAAAACAAAGGGTGAGTTAAAAAAAAGAAATCATCGTAAAAATCGAGGGCTCACGTTCCTAATGGTTGATGGTTGATGGTTGGTGGTGATGGTGGTGGTGGTAGGGTCCGAGTTTCCTTCTCCAAGATTTTCTCTCAGTTTTCAAAGATACAGTTTCGCAAAAATGCGAAAGGCCTACCTATATACCATTCATGATTCTTTCAAAAGGAATCCCAAGGCTCTCTTTTTCCCTTCCCCATTCCCCCTTCCCTCCTCCCTCCTCCCTGACCCTCCACCCCTTCTATAACAGCCCTTCCTTCTCTTCTCTTCTCTTCTCTTCTTCTTCTCTGTTCTCTTCTCTTTTAGGTGCACTTTCCGCTCCCTTTGGGCTCCCATCGAGCGCATTCGACGGACCATAGGGTCCCTTCCTTTCTCCCTCCCTTCCCTTCCCTTCCCTTCCCCCCCCTATTCCCCAACTTTGAAATTATTTAGCCCTCAAGCGTGCCTCTGCCACACTAACACTATACCACTAACCATCATCACTAATGTAAAAGAGAGAGAGAGAGAGAGAGAGATAGCCAACCCTAATTCAAACCTCAACCCTTTTCTTTCGTTCTTTCTTTCTTTCTTTCTTTCTTTCTTTCTTTCTTTTTGCAAGCAAACAGCAACCAACCAAGCTCACAATTCTCGTCTAACTTATCTTTAGTTTCTTCCTATTTATATATTGTATCTAAGAAAAGTGTAAATGTGAAGAGAAATGTGCAAGTGTGTTGGTAAAATGGATACTATTTAGGGTTAACTATGTGTATAAGGAGTGGTGTATTTGAAATAAACCAAAAATTCGAATAATTTTCCTATTGAATTTGAAAAGAAACGTGTGAATAATAAATCATTCAATTTCATTATTTGAAATTCCATTAGGATGTTTTAATATTATTATTATTATTATTATTATTATTATTATTCTAATATTATTTCTTTTTTTATTTTGTAATTTTATATTTATGTAGAAAAAAAATATATGGAAATAACGTGGCAAATGGTTTACTCGTAGATTAATAAAAAAAAAAAAAAAAGAAATCATGGAAATGAAATATTTATTTAAATGCAATTTAAATGCAATTTTGGTTTGGTTTTTAATTTAATTTTATTTAATTATATTAATAAAACAATAACAAGTAGAATTTTATTCAAACAACTTGGTATCAAATACTTCAGCCCGGTATACATATTATACTTAAATACATATGGTATGTCCAACACGCCAATTTCAGTTTAATGGAAACCACTGGTGGAACCCTATTTATATAGGGTTATATACTAGGCACCCTATACTACATGTATAGGAATAATGATTAAAGCTGATTCGACTAGTTTCTTACAGTACTTCGACTTTTGAATCGCAAGTCCCAAATGCTGACGGTGCTAGCCAATGTATTAAGGGCGATCACCCTTTTTCCAAAAAAAAAAAAGGAACAGAAAAATCGATCGAGAATATTGGAAAACACGGAAATGTGGGAAAATTATAGATGTATGTGTGTGTGTGTGTGTGTATGTGTAAGAGAGAACGAGAGAGACAGAATATATTTCAATAAAATTAAAGCAACTTTTTAAAAATTTATTCACTCAGAAAGAGACTACCACCACCACCACCAACCACCATTACCAATACCATCACATGCCTTAAGTTGCTTGTATAATAGTAGTTTTATATATATACACACACACATACACACCTTATTTTCTCAATCTTGTAATTTTCAACGAGATTCGCGTAGAAAAGGAAAATCCCATTAAAAACGAAATATGTAGATCATATTCTCGCTATTTGAAGCTATATATTTTCTAATTTCTCTCTCTCTCTCTCTCTCTCTCTCTTTCTCTCTTTTTGTTTTCCCACTCTCATTTCCTTTTCTTTGAAAGAAAAAAAAAAAAAAAAGAAGATGAGATATTTACGTCTACTTTTAAAAAATGCAGAAACATGCCGAGGGAAATTTACGAGAGCATCAGCTAAACTCTTCGCGTCTTTTCCACCTCGAATAGAAACGAACGATCGATATTTCAACCTGCTACCAAACCTTTTATATATCTTCTTTTTTCTTTGTATATGTATACGTTTATATTATATATATTTATAAAAAAGAATATTATTTTATACGTTTTGATTCGTTAGCAAAGTTATCTCAAAATCCTCTCTCTCTCTCTCTCTCTCTCTCTTGGAATTTTATTAATAGTTGGAAATAACGATATTAAATATATATTTTGTATTATATGTTATTTATATTATTTATATTTATTAAAAGAAATATATATGTATATATAAATAAAATAAAATAAATATCTGTACTCCGTGAATAGCTTAGGTGGTAGAGACGCTGTCTTTTCTTTTACTAACAGTAAGGTTCAATGGATCGAATCCCAGTAAGTATTTTAAAATATATATAAAAAAAAATTTATATGAAAATATATAAAATATAAATTATATAATTAAAAATAAATAAATGAAATATTAATAAATAATATATTTTAATATATATTATTATATACAGTTTATAAAATATAATAAATTATATTTATATATACTAATAAATATAGTAAAAAAATATATAGAAATATATTAAATATATATAATATTTTAAAATATACATAAAAAAAAATAATTATATAAAAAATATAAATTAAATTATTTAAAAAATATAACTTATATATTATATATATAAATTAATATTATATTATAAATATATATATTTAAAAAGCTATAACCCACTAGTTTTGTCCAATAAATAATATTAAAACAATTACTGATATAACTATAAATGCAATACCATTTCTAATTAATCGACAAAACAAATAAACCTCTGTTAACTGTAAAAAACAGAAATATATACAAAAAAACACTTTAAAATAAAACCTTTCATTATAAATAGAAATAAACTTGTAACAAACTATATTACACACTACATCTTTAGCAATAAAAAAAAAAAAGAATTAACCATTCTCATTCCTTTTTCCTTTCTGTTTATACTTTTCTTATTTTCAATAAAACAATAAATTTCTATAGAAATCTTTCCTTGTGAATTATTCTTAAATAGATGAATCAGTTTTACCAATAGACAACATAACACCACTAAGAAGACCCTAAACGTTCAACTTCTTCTCGTTGATGAGGATAAGAGTTTCATGGGTCGATCGGTAAGTAAAAAAAAAAAAAGAGGGAAGAAGAAGGAAAAGGGGGGTGATGGGAGGTAAAAGAGGATGCATTCTCGGATCACCTGCCTCGAATAAAGTCTAATCCCGGTGGAGCGAGAAGTGCACTTACCTTTGGATCGTCGACCGCTGCAAAAGAGAACGGAAATGAGCGGTGTGCAATGGGCACAAGTACGCCTAACGGTACTTTTCTTCTCTCTTTCTTTTTCCTTCATCCCTATCTTCCATCTTTTAACTATTTTCCTCTCTCTCTCTCTCTCTCTCTCTCTCTCTTTTTAGAACTAGAAGTTCGCGAAATAGTTTCTTAGATTCTTAACACCTTGAACCATCTTTCTTTCTCTCTTTTTGAACTATTCCAAATTTTTCTTCAATTTATTCGCGTATACTTTTTGGTTTTCTCTCTCTCAAAATTAGGACTATTATTTTGAATGTAATTTTATTTTATTTTATTTTTTTTTTAATTTAAAAAATAATTTGAGAAAGATAAAGAAACTATATAGTTTATATAGTTTTATAGAAACATAATTTCATATTGTATAATTGTATTTATATAATAATATATAATAAAATAAATAATATAAAATATTTAATATATAAAATATATAATAAAATAGATAATATAAAATATATAATAAAATAAATAATATAAANAATATATAATAAAATAAATAATATAAAATATTTAATATATAAAATATATAATAAAATAGATAATATAAAATATATAATAAAATAAATAATATAAAATATTTAATATATAAAATATATAATAAAATAGATAATATAAAATATATAATAAAATAAATAATANATAAAATATATAATAAAATAAATAATATAAAATATTTAATATATAAAATATATAATAAAATAGATAATATAAAATATATAATAAAATAAATAATAAAAAAATATATAATATAAAATAAATAATAAAAACATATAATAATATTATAATATTATAAACCTAATTTTTTATATATTATATATTCAATTATATAAGTATTACTCAAGTTAAAAATAAAACAAATTGAAGTGAATTTAATTGAACATTTTATTTATTGATAATGAATTATACTCGACAAACGATAATCCTATTCTTATTGTTCTCATATTGCAATAATAAAAAAATAAAAAATATATCATTCCTTTATCAAATTACAATTTACTTTGCAATACAATGCTTTAACTGTACCCACTTATCTCTAACGAATATCAACATTAAAAAAAAAGAAAAAAGAAATAATAATAATTCACAAAATGATGGTAAACAGATAAAACAATCCTAATAAGATATTATCGAATCTAATTATTATTTATATCAATTTGAAAGCAAACAAGATAGTTTATATACATGTATAATATTCAACCTATAGATCATCCTTTAATGATCTATTTTTTTTTTTTTATGATCTACCTTGTTTTTTTTTTCTTTTCTTTTTTCTTCTTCTTCTTCTTCTTTATCTCATCTGCATAATTTATGCCGTTTGCCTGTAGTGTTGTATCGTTCGAATGCACGATGATGATCCTCCTCTCCCTTTTACCTTTACCCTTTACGAAACCCTACCAACCTACCCCTCGTTCGTTACACCCCCTTTTCTTCCTCATTCTCAATGTATACATCTTTAACCCCCTTCCTTGTTCCTCAACCTCCTCCTCCTCCTCCTCCTCNCGTAGTCATTTCGATCGATACTTAGAACGCGATATGCCGTGTAAAAGGAAAAGTAGATAAAAAAAAAAATAAAAAGAAATGAAGAAAGGAAAATGAAAGAAGAAAAAAGAGGAAGAATAAGAAAGGGTAATAAAAAAGAATATAAAAAAAAAAAAAGAAAAAAAAAAAGAAAAAGAAAATGGAAGAAGAGGATACTAGAAGAACGCTGACCGACATTTTCAACTTGGCTTCTCGAGAACGTAGACTACGATGACGGTAGTAGACCGAAGCAGGTGATGAAAACGTATATAAAGAGAAACGAGAGAGTATGAGAGAGTATAAGAGAGAGAGAGAGAGAGAGAGAGAGAGAAAGAGAAATAGAAAGCAACTGAGCCAGATAAAACAACACAAATTGTCTGGGTGTTCTATTTCGAGGTTTTGGCCCAACACACAGATGTGATGAAGATAGAAATTATAACATGAATTATTATTTTCTTACATATATATATTTCGCACGATTTCATTCCAGGGTGTTTATCCTTATGAAATATTTAAAAAAAAACAAAAAAAAATAAAACATAATATTAAATAATATATAATATGTATATTTATATAATATTATTATATATTATTATATTATATATAATAATAATTAAGTAAATATTTCAACTATTTCTATTCAATTCTAAATTAATGGGTTGTATATCAATTACCATCACAATATAAAAATATAAATCTCTTATTAAAATTAGGATTGAAAAAAGATTTATTGTGAAGATGTTATTTAAAAAAAAAAAAATGAATATATTGAACCTTTTTTTAACTCACTAAATTAATTTCTGAATAACCCTATAGATACACGTATACTCATATAATAAACCGTGTATAGATATAAGTTTATATGAGAGTACTCGTATATATAACCATATATATATATACACAGTTTATACATAAGACTACTTATAAATGTGATACGAACATATATACACATACATATATATCTACGTATATTTACATACATATTTCAATCTATATATATATATACATAGACATAGACTTAAGACAAAGTATGAACATTGAAAGACAGTATTCGATCGTTTGCAAATGTCTAGACTACGACCTATCCTATTCGAACGTCTAACGCAACATTGAAAGCAATGCTAAACTTTAATAAAGTTTCTTTGTTACTATTGCACACTAATATCATCTACTACTATTACTACTACTACTATTACTATTACTATTGCTATTCTTGTCATTAGTCGAATGCATTTCCGATTTACTTTATTAACTTGTTCTTTGTATCATTTCAATCTTCTTCCTTTACTTTTCCATTCAACATTTTCATCCCCTCTACCATTCATCATCCTTTCATATTCAATTTCTTTTTGAATCTCTTTGATGTTTCTCACATTTTTGTATATTAATTACAAATAACAATTTTA
Organism: Polistes dominula; assembly: GCF_001465965.1. The sequence continues at coordinate 144,702 of NW_015149073.1, read as the reverse complement.
TTCAATTTCGTTAATATCGTAGCATCTTAAACATAATCATGTTACAAACTGTTAAGGATTAATATCTTTTTTTTTTCATAACATGTGTATATATTAAGTCGTCCCAAAATTTAGATTGTATATTATATATACAAATATTAATATTTTATATAATATTCTATATTATATTATATATATATTAATAATATATTAAAATAATAAATTAAAACTTAAATATTAATTACTTAGTATTTATTAAATTTATAAATTAAATAATATAAAAATAAATATATGGATAAATATATAAAAAAAATAAAATTTATAAATTATATAATATAAAAATAAATATAGAAATAAATATAGAAATATTTATATACTAGATATTTAACAAAATTTAATAATATATATATATATATATATATATATATATATATATATATATATACAACAAAACTTATGTAAAAAAATAAAAAAATAAAATAAAATAAAAAAGTATTAATCATTCTACCTACTTAAAATAATTCACAGACAATTCTGTAAATTTATATAAGAAATAGGAAACTTTTGATTAATAGTGTATACGTTTATATAGATCCGTATACATATATGTTAGAAAATCATAGATTCATAGTTAAATACATGTATACACATATACATATGAAAAGGTGTAATGTTAGTAACCGATACACTTCAAGAGACAAACTCCCTTTCTCTGAGGTTCATTGAAACAGCGTTGTACAAGAGCTTAGGCACCATCATACACCGAAATACGATTTTCCACGTCGACGTACAACATACGAAGAATATAACTCTCCTCCACCTCGGTCCAGATCGTTCAAAGCGTCTACACCACAGTAACCACCTACTCACTTTTCATCCCCTATCCCCTATCCCCTATTCCCCATTCTCAACCCCCAACAACCGAAATACATCCCCGTTCTATCCAACTATGTTCTTCTCTTTTCGAGGATCTTTTCAACGTTGCTTCGAAGGAGATGATGGATTTTCAAGCGATGTTTCCTTCCTTCCTTCCTTCCTTCCTTCCTTCCTTCCTTCCTTCCTTCCTTCATTCATTCCTTCATTCCTTCATTCCTTCATTCCTTCATTCCATCCTTCTTTTCTTCCTATATATTCCAACCGGATTTTACCCATCTTTCAATTATTTATTACCAAAAGCTTTACCTTATGTGATACACATGAAATACACTTACTTATATCCATGGAAATAAATGAAAAAAAAAAAAAAATTTATAGAAACTTCACGTGCAATGTATCAAGAGCCGCCTGTTTTTTTCTTTTTTTTTTTTGCGATATGTTTCATCGTTGAATATCGAAAGTGTTATGTGTTAAGTTCTTCAAGATCTATGGGAATATATTTGAAGTATAGAAAAGTATAAGTACATTTTTTTCCTTTTTTATTTTGTTAAGTTTATCACAAAAATAATAAGGAGTTAAGGTTGTTGTTATTTGGATACAAATATGAAAAAATAAATAACAATAATAATAATAATAATAATATTATTATTATATATTAAATATTGAAATATTAAATATATTATTTAATATATAGAATAAATATTTATAATATTAAATATTATAATTAATATTATTACATTTAATTTTTATAAATTTAATTAATTAATATTTAATAAAATATAAAGTATATATTATTTAATATATTATTTAATATATTATTTAATATATATATATTATAAATATTTACAATATTATATATTAAATTTAATATTATAAATATTTATTAAAATAATAAATTATTTTAAAGGAATACAAATTGGATGGTTCCAAACCAAAAAAAAAAAAAAGAGAAACAAAAAACAACAACCTAACCTGGATAATAAAATGTAATGATAAAGAAAGAGAAAAAGATAAAATGTGTGGGTCGTTGATGATGCGTTCACCAGAGGGTATGAGAACGAGTGGGTGGTGTGTGTGTGTGTGTGTATGTTTGTGTGTGTGTGGCTGTTTTAAACGAACAAGTGAGACAAGGAGATATGGCTTAAAGAAAAAAATCTTCTTCAATGTATTCGGACATCATCTCTCTCTTATGTCACGCCAAGACAAAACTGTCTGCTATCATCGGCATTAGAGAAGAATAATATATCCGGTTTGAATAAAAAGAAGAAGAAGAAGAAGAAGAAGAAAAAAAAGAAGAAAGAAGAAGAAGAAGAAGAAGGAAGAAACATCTTTACTGGGGTAAAAGTAAAGTAGTCGTACGATTTAAACGAAAATTCCTATCATGTTGGAATTTAACTTTTAGACTTTAGCAAGGGTCTTCCTTCTACTTGCTAAGAAGAGCTGGTTCCTTTTCCTACCATCCATTTTTCATTCACTTCAAAACTTTTTCTCTCGCAACAAATGATCCCTCAAGCAATCTAACCATTCCTTTTTCTTTTTTGTCTTTCTTTTTTTAACTTATGAAACTTCTAATGAAAATGATTACACTATTTTTTGTTCTTGTTGTTGTTGTTGTTGTTGTTATTGTTGTCTTTTCTTTTTTATTTTTCTATTTTTACTTGGTAAATTTTTAATGATAATTAACATTGTAGACATTTATATATGTTGTGTTGTATTAATTAATTTAAATGTTTTGTTTTTCTAAATATATAGAAATGGTGTTTATAAATTAATTAATACTAAAAATGGTGTAAAATAAAAAGAAATAAATTAGAACACTAGGGGTTTTGTTGCATTCATTAATTTAAATATATATTTTATTTTTCTAAATATATAGAAATGGTGTTCATAAATTATTTGATACTATCAGAACTAATCTAAAATAAAATAAAAGTTAGAGCACTTGGGGTTTGTTGTATGCATTAATTTAAATATATATTTTATTTTTCTAAATATATAGAAATGGTGTTCATAAATTAATTAATACTAAAAATGGTGTAAAATAAAAAGAAATAAATTAGAACACTTGGGATTTGTTGCATTCATTAATTTAAATTTATTTAGTTTTTATATTTTATATTTTCTTGTACTAATATTTTGTTTATCTGAATATATAAAAATAGTGTTCATAAATTGGTAGCTACTATCAAAACTAATATAAAATAAAAAAAAAAAACAAATAAATTAGAACACTTAAGGGTTTGTTATATTCATTAATTTAAATATATATTTTGTTTTTCTAAATATATAAAAATAGTGTGTGTGTTCATAAATTGCTTGATACTATCAGAACTGATGTAAAATAAAATAAAATAAAATAAAAAAGAAAGTTAGAACACTTGAGGGTTTTTCTTAGCTCGTAGTATGAAACTACGATCGATAGGGTAACTTATTTGTTTGATAGTACGTCCACCCTACCCTAGACACCTTTCCTTTTTCTCTATTACCCCTTTCTGATACTATACTTTCCTAACTGTTCATTCTTACGTGTTGAACATAACACAACTACGAATCCTACGTGGACAACTACAATTCCAACTACAACAAAAACGGACAGAAACGTTGAAAACCATGGCGTTCCTCATCACACACACACACACACACAAACACAACCACAACGTTACTAAAGTTGTTCATCGTGATGGTGATAGTGATAGGGACTATATGGTGGTGTATAGTGTCTCGTTACGAGTGCCAGTAACTACTACTACTACTACTACTACTACTATGGCAGGGTATATGGTGGTAGAAAACCATCGACTGTCGGAGAGGCCGCTCGACTTCAAGGCTAACCGTTCGCTTCGTGTACAGTCCGTTACATAAATTATATCTTTTAATTCTAACAACTAAACGACGATTTTAATCCAAACTATATATATACACACATACATAAACATATATATATTTATTTAATATTTAATGGTGAGAAAGGAACACCGTAGTTTGGCTAGCGACCAGACTTTTCGGTGATTTAGTATACCCAGTGAAATTTATTTCCCTGTTTTGTCTACCCTTCTTTACCAACGAAATAGCCCCAAGCCGTAACGTTTTAAACGTATCTTTTCCTGGACATTGAATTACCTGGCTATGTTGAAATATATCAGAATAGTCTAACATATATGTATATACATAAAAACACGTACTACACACGCAAAGGTATCGTTTAATCGAGTATACAAACAAACAAACAAAATCTACATCGGATTATATAAATGAAATACGTTGACAAGAAGGAGACGACTAGTCTGCTCCATCCGTAGTTGAATAAAAAATGCTCGAGGTTAAAATAAAAATAGCAAAAAGTAAGGAAAACGCACAACACGTGCCGCCGTTCAGTCTCGTAAAAGTTACGAAAGATATCTCATAAGAAAAGAACTAACTTCACGTTTAAGTCCGAACACCGGTTAGCTGTTGACTGGCTGGTTGGTTGGTTGCTTAGTTGCTTAGTTGGTTGGTTGTCTGGCTGACTGGCTAGCTGTGTGTTCATACACCGCTAGTAGAGTACCACCACCTGTAGCTCGTAAAGGTCCATACGTTGTTCCCAGAAATGCAACCCACGATAAACCGAGATCTGGATACGTTTAGTAGCTGGGGTATATAGCAAGACTAGCAAAACGTGGGGTTGCTATACCTAATATACTAAAGGAGGGTTGATTTGGTGGGTGTACGTGGGGTCTGAACAACCATGTGTCTACATTTCCTATACATACGTGCATACGTTCACTTGTATATACATATAGATAAGTGTGAGTATGTATACAGATCTATATAACGGACGATTTGCTCAGTTAAATTCTTTCCAGTCGAAAGGACATCGAGGTGTTTGTGGAAAAGGGTTCTATACTAAACTTTCAAAGATTCCCTACAAAAAAAGAAAAAGGGATTATCTAACTCCACATTCAACGAGCTACCCTCTTTCCTTTTCCTTTTTTTTTTCTTTTTTTTTATTCCTTTCTGTTTTCTTACTTTTTCTTTTTCAGAACCCCTTCCCTCGTTTTTTTTTTCTTTTTTTATTCTTTCATTCATTCCCCGTCGTTTAATAAGAAAGGATGAACGGAGTCGTTCATGACTCGTTTACCCTTATCCTTTTCTTTTACTTTGACTTCATACATGGTACTTTCTTGGTAGTTACGTATCATATCTGTGTCTTTCTTTCTTTCTTTCTTCGATGATAAAAGCAAAAGTAGCAGCAACTTTAGAGGGTGAAACTACGACGACCAACTACCAACAACTGCGTACGTAAAGGTTCAAGAGGATCAGAAAGAGAAGTAGGGTTGTTGGTTATGCGCTCGYTCGCTCGCGCACGCGCGCGCACCAGCTTTAACACCTGTTGGAATGCTGAGAAAAGAGAGAGAGAGAGAGAGGAAGGGTATGAGAAAGGGAGGTTGAAAGGACCAACCCAAATCTCAACGTATATGAGATTTTCTTTGGTTGGAATACAATTGCACATTTCGATGCATACACACACAAATCTACTTATATAAATAGTATATGATAAATATATATATATATATATATATATGGTGATTCGTTTCAAATCAATTATAAATAAATAGGAAAATACATGTAGCATGTATACATATAATGAATGTTTTATATAAACGTGAAATTTCAAAATGGCAGGAAACGAATAAATGAACAACGACGTGGCTCGCGGTTGTTCGTAGCTACCTTGCGTAAGATCCCTTTTGCTCATTCGTTGGTTCTTACGTTCCTTCGTTGGTTGGTAACTTGCGCAACGAATTACCTTCTCTCATTCACGTGCTTGCTGTCCCGCGAAAGTCAAGAATCGTCGTTGTCGTCGTTGTCGTCGTTGTCGTCGTCGTTGTCGTCGTCGTTTGTCGTAAACTTACGTGAAAGTAAACCTTCTCTCCGATGAAACTAGTTGATTATTTCATTTTTCATTAATTATCTTTATCATTATCATTATTATTGTTTTTCTAGAGAAATCTAACAAAACAATATGAATACATACATTTTGTACAATGAATTTTTTTCAAACTTAAGGAAAGAGAAAGGAAGACAAAAAAAAAAAATAACAAAATTGGTTAACATCAAACTCATGGGGTTTTATCAAAATTCATCATTTCAAAATGATATTTTCATAAACTCTTGCTCAGTAAACATTCTAATGAAAACTTTTAAGAGAACATTTCGGGGAAAAATTAATCACTTTTCTTAACTTTCCGTATAAGATAACAAACCTATCACATTTAATGATTCATTTTACATTTATATCTGACGTGTAACTCTAACAAAAAAAAGAAAAAAACAAAGCTTTATATATTTATTTCGTGTCAAACTTTTAAATAATCTTATTTATTCAATACTGTAGCATTTTTTGACGGGAAAAATATTAGAAAAGAGCAAAAAGTTATTGGACAATATTCACCAATCTCTCAACAAGGGGGAAACAAAACAAAAATATAACAAAACATCTTTTGTACTTACTTTTTGATTAAAACTTGACCTAACCTAACTTTTAATCTTTTTTCTATTAGCCACCCACTTAACGTATCGGATAACAGCATCAGCATCGATATCAGCAACAACAACAACAACAACAGTAACAACAAGCAACCACTACACTAAAGTCAGGAAAAGAAGGCAGTATTGTAACGATAATGTCGAAAATAAGCAAAATTAATGAATATAGAAGAACCAGGAGGAGGAGGGAAGGAGGTGGGTGAAGGGGGTGGGATAGGGAGGGGGGTGTATCTCGTAAATATTCGATTTTGATACGCTTTGTCGAGTTTTACCTTCGGTGTACGTACGTACGTACGTACGTACGTACGTACGTTTTACCGATCGTTCCTGAATCTCCCCCTTTTTCCACCTCATCCCTCCTACCTCATGCCTACCTCCTCCCTCAACCCCTAGCCGACTCTTTGGATAATAATGATCGTTCGTACTTGCATAATAAATTCTCCATGCGAATTATAATTTCGCATACGCGTCGGCCATATATCCGTTCGAGGTTTATCATGTAAATCGGGTTTGTGATATCGGTTCGTTGCTTATAAAGTCGTTTCTCGATTGAAACGTGTTTAGTATAATATTGTATATAGGTGTATAAGTGTGTTGTATTTATGTATATATATGTATATACGTATAGGTATATTCCACAAGTATATAGAGAGAGAGATCGAGTTACGTTGATCAGTTTCCATTCTAAACTTCTGAGCTACGATCAAATTTATTCTTGAGACTGTACTTGGCCCATGCTGCTCGTTCGTTTCTTGCTCTCTCTCTCCCTCTCTCTCTCTCTCTCTGTCTGGGTAATGGCTTCTCTCTCTCTCTCTCTTTTTTCTCTTTTTTTCTCTCTCTCTCTCTTTCTATTTCTTCTACCTCTACCTTCACGCTCGACCGTTCTGGCAACCAACCGACGACGACGATGACGACGACGACGACAACGACCATATAACTCTGTTATCAACTTGGCCAATAAATAATCATGAAATTTGCAATATTTAAAAAATATTAGGTTTTTTTTTTAATTTAATATGATAAATAAAATAAGATGGAATAAACAAAATGTTTTATATTGAGTATTATTCATTTCAATTTTTGCTAACATGTATATATATAATATATATATAACATATATATCAAATATATATTAATATAATATAGTTAATAGAATATATAATAATAATAAAATATATAAAATAAAATAAAAATATATAAATATATATATATATATATAATAATATTAATAATTATATATATAATATAAAATTATTTATAATANTAATATAAAATTATTTATAATATAAATTATTTATATTATTATTATTATTAATATTAGTTAATATATATATTATAAAATTAAATTTATTGTAAAATTGTTATTTGTTGTTGTATTTTTTCGTAAATGACCCATAAAGTATTTTTTTAAATTAATTCTTGAAAATTATCACCTGGCCCCCTAACGACGTTTGACTGCGTACACGTGTGTGCGGCCCCATTAAACTGTTAAATATAATTTAATTAGAAAATTGTCACAAAGTTTAATTTTCTTACTTTTTCATTCATTCATTCATCCATTAATTCATTCATTTATATTTCTGTTCTTTTAATTTTGGCGAAACGATCGGAAAACACGCAAACGATCGATCTTTGTGTCACGATTATTGTATTACTCGTTTCCCAACCCTTTTCTCCCTTTAGCTAGCATCCCTTTATATCTGTCTTTTCTTTAGTTATTTTATTTTCACGAGAGTCGTGCAATACCATGCTACTTTCCGATTGCTTTGAAACAATTTTTCATTCCTCCCCCTTTCTCTTTCTCTTTCTCTGTCTCCCACTCAAAGTATTTTTAGATCTCAACGACTGTATATTCGCGATCACCATTGGACAACGGGAATATATATGTATGTGATGCCGTATAATATCGCTAATGGTTCCGCCATGAATATCGTAATACTCTTTCGATCGGACAAATCCATAAACGTCACTCGTTAATGTTCGTAATATCGACTAAATTTTACCTTTTCCATGAGAGTTTCCATGTAATTAGATCAATTCACTACCACCACTATTTCTCACACCCTTTTCTCACCCCTGACTCTCCCACCCCTCCCCTCCTTTTTCCTGTCATTAAAGGAGAGAACAAGAACAATATAATATTATAATATTTATTATATATTAATTCTATTTAAACTAATATATAGTAATAGATAATTAGTAGTCTAACTAATATATTGTATAATAACGTTAACATATATATAAAATATTATATATATGTTATATATAATTATATAACCAAATTATAATTTTAAATATATATATATATATACATAAAGTTATAAATAAAATAACAACCAATGAGTGTGTTCCGGCATCACGCACATGTTGTGTGTGAGCGACCATTAAAGTGTTAATATATAAAAAAAAAAAAAAATGAAAATAAAGAGGAATAAATTGTTCGTTCGTAAATAAATAAATAAATAAAAATCTTTAAAATAAACAAACGGTAGGTAATTTAAACGTTCCAAAGTATTATACAATACAAATTAATAAAAACACCTGCTGTTGTTATCCAACAACTACCTGATACCTATGTGACATTAAACACATTTGATATAGGAAGGATTTAAACAAACAAAACAAAACAATAAAATATATATATATTAAAAATAAATAGAAACTTTCGAAAATGTTAAACTATGATTATATTCGAAATAATCGACGATTCTCGTTTACTTTCTCTTTCGACATGGTGAAAATAAAAAACACATGGCAAATGAGAAAGAAAGAGACAAAGATTTGCATAGAGGCCAACCAACCAATCAACCAACCAACCAACCAAACTACCACCTTTGATGGGGGCATACAATAATAAAGGACAACACACGCAAATCTTTTCTTTTTTCTTTTTTTTTCTTTCAACTTTCTCTTCTATCTCATTCGCTCTTTGACCGTAAGAGAAGACATACATACACATACACACATACAACACACGAACAAACGAGATGACAGAGTTAGAGGATGAGGCAAACGAGTTTCTCTCATCTGTAAGAAGGAGAACTCTACTCTTCTTCTGTAAATGGCAAAAACGGCACGCGCCAATCTCATATGATAATACACACGTTACACATCTCTCCTCTCCTCTCCTCTCCTCTNTCTCCTCTCCTCTCCACTCCTCTCCTCTCCACTCCTCTCCTCTCCTTGTCTCTCTTTCTATCTCATGAAAAACATTTATTTCGTATTTATTCGCGTGCGAGAATTATACAAACGCAATCACTAACACTATCCCATATTTTTCTACCCTAATATATATTACCCCATTATACATATGTTGGGTTGTATGCATATGTGCATGCATACTTACACGTAAGAATCTCTACTTCTTCTCAGCACGTGCCGAGAACTCGACATTGCACTGTGTTAGAAAAGAAGAACAAGGGAGATGAAGAAGAAGAAGAAGAAGAGAGTGGTGGTGTAAAATAAGTCTTCCCCCCTTTTCCCCCTATTTCTCCCTAACCCTTTCTTTTCTTTTATTTTTGATTTCTTTTCTTTTCTTTTTTGTTCTTTTCTTTTCTTTTCTTTTACTTCCCTCTTTTTTAATTTACCCCTTTGGGTAACACGCTTACAATGAATTTCTGCTTAGGTTTTTATTATTGCTCTCTAATGTTTTCTTGTTCTTTTTTTTTATTTTTTATTTTTTTTTTTTTTTAGAAATTAGAAGACAAGATGATTTGACTGTAAATTGTAATAAGTTTTACGTTAAATTAAAATACGAGAAAATTAAACAAAACAAATAAATGCAAATCTTAACCGAGAATAATCAAAGTTAGGAATAAGTTTAAATAAACGAAGATAGAACAAAATTAAATAAAAAAAAAAAAAAGAAAAGAAGACACGATTATTTGACTGTAAATTATA
>NW_015149073.1:87644-133981 GCF_001465965.1 Polistes dominula | reverse complement strand
GGAGGGTAGGGGAGTTAGTAGAAAGATGTTCTTCGATGACTAGTACAGTACTATACAACAGGTTAGAAAAATAAAGACGAAGAAGAAAGAAAGTCACAACCAAAAGGTGGGGAAGAAAGAAGAGAAAGAGGAGAAGAAGGAGGAGAAAGAGAAGGAGGAGAAGGAGGAGAAGGAGAAGGAGGAGGAGTTGGTAATCTTGATATTACGAATTCAGAAAGAAACCGCAAAAGTTCAAGTATAGCATTAGCGGGTCTTTGCACTTATACGTAAGGGCACGAAACGAAAGGACTATGCTAAGTTTCAAAACTCGAATTGCCACTTTTTGTTTTTTTTTTTTTTTTACACCGGGCCTATTTTACACTCGTGTAAAAAACACTGGAAGGTTAGAAGAAGAATAAATAGAAGAAGAAGAAGAAAAAAGAGACAGAAATCTAGTTTGTATCTACAGTATTTCTTTTTATCTATATTATTTTTGGTTGTGTTTGTTTTTTTTTATTTTTTATTTTTTAAGACAAACACATTTTACAAATTAACCAAATTTACAAAACAATTGAACAATAGTATTAATAGTCACAAATGATTTTTTGTACAAATGTTATAACACAATTTTCCCATGTAAGTTTTCATACCGATGGAAGAAATAACAAAAATGTTTGAAAAAGAATTTGAAAAATCAAACGAATTTATATTCCAGACAAAATAAAATTTAAAAAAGAATATATATATATATATATATATATATATATATATATATATATATATATTTAAATGTAAATAGTTGAGATATTATAATCCTTGACAAATGGGAAAGGACAAATAATATATTGTTGAAAAAAAAAAAAGAAATGTCTCTCTTAACTTGTTAAATTCCTTCGTCGATTGTTAGAAGACACGAACGAGAGGGATATAAACTAAATGCACTTTTCGAACAAAAATGCATTTACCCTAGCAAGAAAAAAAAAAAAAGGAAGAAAAATGTCGTTTTTCCACGACAAGCGGGGTTAGTGGTGGTGGTGGTGGTGGATATCGTATTTTAAAAAGCAGACAAGTTGCGAAGGCACGTTGGGGGGTTGAATGTGGGGGAGGGGGGGGTAAAAATGTATCTTTTCAAAAGGGAAACAAATACACAGGTAAAAGAGAAAAATTCCTATCGAGGCCGAAACGAGAAAACGATAGGTAAAGAGAGAGAGAGAGAGAGAGAGAGAGAAAAAAAGAGAGAATTTCGAATAGTCAGGAGGAAAAAAAAAAAAGAAGAAAAGGAAAAAAAAATAAAATGATCGATCTATGAGTTAAACAGGATTTCAAAGAAAAAGAAAAAAAAGATCAAACGAAATATATAGGCTCTAAAAGAAAACAACAAAAGATAAAAATATAATTTAGGTGATTTTATGGGGAAAAATGTTGACCGAAGTATTTTGACTTATCTATTTTTATCTTGAGAATTTATCACATTGTTAAAGATAAGTATTAGGTAGATTATAAGACCCATTTTTTTTTTTTTTTTTAAATTTATTAGACATTATCTGCATAGAAAGAAAAAAGAATTTAATTCTGTACACGCAACTTTAAAAATATTATAAATTTCAATTCAATTGGTTAATAATATTATTAGAAATTTAATGAAAAAATTAATTTAATTAATTTTTATATTTAAAGTAATGTAAATTTTAATTAAATTAATTTTTGTAATTATATTAATATAAATTTAAATAATAAAATATTAGAAAAATAATTTTTGATAATTACCAAATATTAGAAAAATAACTTTTATAATTACCAAATATTATAAAAATAATTTAACAATTACAAAAAATAATATAAAAATAAATTTTCTATTATTTGAAATACAACGAACGATATTTTTAAACATAAATCAATTGCAATTAAATTTATTACATCATTTTAATTAAATATCGTGTTATATATTTTTCCTTTTCATCCCATTTAACAAAACCAAACCAAACAAAACCAAATAAAATAAAATAAAATAAAAATACAAATAACATTGATCTATAAAAAAAAATTCATATTATCGATCGTAAACCCCTCGTAGTGCGGTTCGGTTAAGATTTAGATCATCTTAAGAATTTTTAAAAAGAAAGTAGAGAGAATTGAAACAAGGAGGAGTGAGAGGTAAGGAAAAAGGGTAGGGGGAGGGGCAGGGGGGAGGGGTTGAGAAAGGGTAGTAACAGCTAAGTGTCATTGGTAAAGGATGAATGATATCGTCCATTGTGTCAGAATTTTTGAAAATAATGAGGTAACTCATTATGCGAAAAGAAAGCTTCGCTAGTTCTACGCTACTCATTTTCTTTTTTTCTTTTCTTTTATATTTTTTTTATTTTTTTTTTTTTTTATTTTTTCATACAGATAAGAATACGAATAAAAAGAAGACACACACATATATATATATTTATATATTGGATAATTTCAACCGAGTTTCCTGATATTATTTATTCCGATACAAAAGAAAAGATGTTTTGCAATAGAAAAAAAAAAAAATATGTAAAAACAATATTTGAAAAAGTTATTTCAAGTAATTATGACAATAAACAAATTAATAAATAACGAACAAATTTATCGAATTATTTTGACAATTTAATTAATGTAATATTAAATCATTGTAATTGTGAAATAAATCATACTATTAATTTTGATCATAAATATTAATTTTATATTTATGTTTTAATAGATTTTCTATCGAAAAAAACTATCTCATTATTTTATAAAAAAAAAAATAATAATAATAATAATAATATAACAAAATGACATTAAAAGTAAGAAGAAGAAGAAGAAGAAGAAACCCCAATCATAAAAAACGTATCTATATATATATAGATATATATTTTCAAAATGATGACTATCTGTTTAATTAATCATTTAACAATTAGCATCTAAAACAAGTTGAAAGGAAACAAATTGTTTGTCGAATAATAATTCTACCATGATTGTGAATTAATTTCGTTCGTTCCACTTGAGTAACTCATTTTCAAACTCGTTAGAAAAAACACGGGACTTTTTTTTGAAGAAGAAGAAAAAGAAGAAGAACAAAAAAAATGGAAAAGAAAATAGGCCAAGCAAAAAGACAACAACAACAACAAAAACAACAACAATAATAAAAAAAAAAAAAAAACAAATAAGAAAAAGGAAAATAAAATCGAAATACAATTCCTGTTAACATTTTCTTTCCTGGCTACTCCACACCCCCAACCAACCCCCCCGTTCTTCTTCATCTCCTCCTCCTTCTCATCTTTCCTCTTTGTCTTATCTACAGTTACTCTCCCTCCCTCTCTCTCTCTCTCTCTCTCTCTCTCGTAACATTGCACTCTCTGTAATTTCTTCGCAAATTGCAACTCACGACATGGCGTACACCCAACGATTATGTCTATCATCGAGGTTGAACGTTGAAATGAAATAAGTAGCTAAACGCGAATCCTTCGGAATCGTCGACGAAACCTAAAAAAACTCGAGTCACGAAATATTGTCCCAAAAAAAGAAAATAAAAATAAATAAATAAAAAATGAATCCATTTTTTCTATCTTATTGTTTTAAAGTTCTTTTATCCTCTTCTTTTTTCTTGTCTACTTTCATCGTTAAAGTTACATGGGGGTGGGGTGGGTGGGGTGGGAGAGGGAAAGTTAAATTAGCAATCAGCCTGTTATCATTTCTCCAATTTTTTTTCTTTGCCCCCTGCAATTTCTTATTTTTCTTTTTTCCTTTTTCTTGTTCTTGTGTGTGTGTGTGTGTGTTTTTTTTTCTAATCAGCCAAATTGGAAACGATAATATTTGTATTGTATAAAAAAGATACTGTAAAAAAAAAAGCACAACAAAAAAACCAAATAAATTCTAAGGGATACCAAAAGTACCAAACTCTAAAAAAAACAAACACATATTAATTTAAATAATAATAACCTAAATAAAACCTATATTATCTTAGATACTTTAAAAAAAAAAAGCACAAAACCATAAAAAAAAAAAAATTACAAACAGTATAAATTCTAAGGGATACCAAAAGTACCAAACTCTCAAAAAAAACACATACACACACATTAATTTAAATAACAATAACCTAAATAAAACCTACATTATCCTAAATACTTTCAAATACATACAAACCTAAAAAAAAAAACAAAAAAAAATAAATTCTAAGCTATAATAAAACTAAGAAAAATGTAAAGTTTTGAAAAAAAGTAAAGTAACAAAAATAAAAATAGTATAATTCTCTAGTTCTACGAATGCTTCCTAAAGATTGGTGGTGCTTTTCTTACGTTGTGCCAGATGTAGCCTTACCCATACCCATACCCATACCCATACCCATACCCATACCCATAGCCATAGCCATAGCCATAGCTGTAGCCTGACCACTATCGGAGCCGACCGTGCTACGTCGTTACGTTCGAGTTACGAGCCTCATCGAAGAAGAAGAAGAGAGAAAATAAAGAGAAAGAGAAACGGAGGGAGAAAACCGGTTTGGAAGTAAGAGAACGCGTTGGGAAGCCGGTCTGGTTGCTTGCTTGCTTGCTTGCTTGCTTGCTTCCTTCCTTCCCCGTACTGTATTTTACTACGCTTAGCTCCCTTCGACTTTCTAGACTTCAATCGTACTTACATACATGCGCGATTATCTTTTGCCCTGGACATTCAACGTCTTCTTCTTCTTCTTCTTCTTCTTCTTCTTCTTCTTCTTCTTCTTCTTCTTCTTCTTCTTCTTCTTCTTCTTCTTNTCTTCTTCTTCTTCTTCTTCTTCTTCTTCTTCTTCTTCTTCTTCTTCTTCTTCTTCTTCTTCTTCTTCTTCTTCATCTTCTACCTTCATTTTTTCTTCTTTTTATTTTTATTTTTTATTTATTATTATACTCGACCTGTATCAAATTTTCTCCGTCAAGTTCATACACGGTTCAATGAAATCGTGTAATTGTAAACATTTGTCAAAAGTTTATTTATGAAAATATTCAACAGCACCAATTACACAAAGAAGAAGAATGAATAAAGGAAAATACGTGCAAAAATGTGAATATTATTTTGTACAAAAAAGAATGAATGCTAAGGGTAACAGGTAAGAGGATCAGAGAAAACGGTAAATTCCTTTGATGTTGGATTAAAAGGTTTTTTCTATTTGAATGATCGATTGATTCCTAACAAATTCTATGAAAAAAAAAAAAATGAAACAAGAATAAAATTCAGGATGAAAATTCGTGAACATATCTATACACACACCCACACACGAAGAAATGGGGTAAATAAGAGGATTAGGAAGTGGTGTAGTTGGTTAATACAGAACTAAAGGGAGTTTTACGGTTAGAATGGAGAAGGTGGTGATTGTAACTGGTGTGTCTCAAACTGTAGATCGCGTGTTGAACCCAAAACCGCTGGTTGCAGTACTGTGTCGAAGCATAGACAACACAACAAACAAACACATTCGCTTTGCTCGTACACCTTCGTTTGCTGTTGCTTGCTTAAGCCACGCGTAATTGCAGGCGTAGCCTCTGTCCTAAGCCGTCAGGGTTGCGTCTAATTTCTATTTAATGAACCGTCAAGAGCAACCAGTGCTGAGATTGTATTAGTAGTAGTAATAGTAGTAGTGGTAGTAGTGGTAGGTAGTCCGTTTGATTTCGAAATCAAAGTGACGTAAATCGCTCTTCTCTCCTATCTCTCATTCTCATTCTCCTTCTCCATTCCCTACAGCTAGTCTAGTCCGAACGAAAGCCAAGGATTTGCTTTGTCGGTAAAGTAACGATACGCTTATGCTATTTGACGTAAATGGATTTAACTTATCGACTATGAACAACCAAACTCATTCCCTCTCATTTTCCTTCGGGTAACTTCCTAATTAATGTAACATGGAAGGGATGAAGAAATCATACAGAATTTTCGAATATGAGTTTTTTTTTTTTTTGTAAAATTCAAATTCATTAATCATAGGAAATTTTCGAATTTGATTTGTTTAAAATTATTATAAAATAATTAACTCGTATTTTATCTATCATCTATTTTAAAATCTATTATGAAATTTATTTATTTTCGTTTGGTAACTTCCTAACTAATATAACTCGGGGTGTAGGAGGGATTCTCTATGATTTCTTCATAGGGAATATTCAAATACGATTTGTTTAAAATTATTATAAAATAATTAATTCGTATTTAATCTATCTTCTATTTTAAAATCTATTATGAAATTTATTTATGTGTGTGTGATAGGTATCGAATAAAAGTATTTATAATTAAAACGTTGACATATGACGTCTGTAAATTTGTTATTGTATAATTATTTTTTTTTAAAGATATTATTCGAATATAAAGTTTTACATATCTATATTTGTAAATCATGGAGATTACGTTAGCTTTTGCAATCAATTAGGATTATTATAAAAATAACTCGTACAAGCTAATTTGTACCGTATAACTATTTTTAATCATCTGTAACTTTGCCATGTTACTTTTAAATCACATACTTCAAGTATTTATATAAATACGTATTTTATACGTTTCATTCATATTCAAAAGTTTTTTCTTTTTAAACTTATTTAATAAAATATAATAATGTTACGTTATACTATGCAGTTAGGTATTTAAAATACAATATTAAAAGTATATACTTCTCAAATAAAAGTTGTTAGGAATAAAACTAATCTGATTTAAAGCTCAACTTTGGTTTTTTTTTCTTTTTTTTTTTTTTTCTAAATATAAAGCTACATTTCTTTTCATGATTTCATTATATTCAACATATTAAATAAAACACATTTAATTTCCATGATTTACTAACTTAATCTTTGAATTTCGATAAAAATATTTTGTAATAAAATGAAATGACAGGAAATGTTGTAAAAAAAAAAAAAAAGAAAAAGATAACGCGTATCTGACAATATTATTATTCGATACTGTAAATGAATTTTTAGAAACAATAAATTGTCGTTAATGCGTTTAGTATCGACGAATTTCTAATAAAAAAAACAACAACAAAAAATTATTATTTAATATTCTTTTAATAAGGTGTATAAATTTCCATTGAAATTATTGGAAATCTCTTTAACTTTGGTGTAATCTAGTTTGTCGTTAGAAATTTTGTCTTCTTTTTTTCCTTTTTTTTAACCCCCCTCTTGAGAGACTGATATAAATAGAAATAAAAAGGATCGAGTGTATATGCAACGGTGGTTAAAATTTATGATCCGGACTTATCTTTAGAAAACTTCTGACGTTTAAATAAAGTGTAGAACGCGGATAAAATAAATCGCAACGCGTCTCGACGAATTCACCCCCCGAAGTTGTTTGGAATGTTATGTTTACGTGAAAACACAAAACGATTTATATTAATAAATAAAAGTATATATATATATATATATATATATATATATATGTGTATGCTGAGTAACGGTAAAAAGTAGATCGTTTTTAAAGGAAACCCCGTTCTAAAATGATTTACGACTTTTAACCAGCACCCTTTACCTTTTATCAATGGCGGCCATTACTTTCTTCCACATCGAGGACATGCATGTACTTATATCGGGAAAAGCTGCAGTAAAGAATGCAGTTCTAGAGTGTCGCGTACTTTGAACAACTTTTCTTTCGCCCTTGAAACTAAAAGGGAGAAAGAAGAAGAAGAAGAAGAAGAAGAGGAAAGAAGAAGAAAGAAGACAAGACACTACGATAACTACGACTATGACGACGATCCGTGAGGTCATTCTCACATGGCAATTTTCAATGCTGGTAAAAGAAGAAGCAGTGCTCGTTCCCTTCAAAGGGGGACGACGACGACGACGACGCCTATTATACTCGGCATCGAACCACGAAGCACTGTGCCCAAAGAAGAAACGCGTCACGCAACAAAACACGCGATAAAAACTACTCTCCTATCAACTTTTCCTTTTTTTTTCTAATTTTATTTTTATTTTTTATTTTTTATTTTTTATTTACCTTTTCTTTACTTTACTTTGTATTATTACGTTTGATATAAATCACTCAAAGGAATAAGAATAAAATGTACAACGCAAGAAGATTATCCCTTTAACGGTGTCAAATAAAAAAAAAAAGAAACATGATCAAAAGAAGACGCGCGGGAATTTTTCAAATATCGATGCGACTCCTAGCGGTACAACGCAACGCAACGCAACGCGACGATATATATTTCGATTCGATCAATCGATTAGTAAAAATGATTATACATTCACCACTTACCACAAAACAAGTGTTACAATGTCCTCCTCCCTTGCATCAATTTCTTCCACCACATGCACACACTTTTTTTATTCTATAATATCCTCTTCGAAATGATTATTCTATTCCCAAAATTAAACGATTGAAAATATCTGGCGGTTTTTTTTTTCTTCAGATCGAAGTAAACTTCAGGTCACTATTACTAATGCGGGTGCCAATCGGCCATGAAAAAACGCCGAAAAAGAAGCGATCGTTGTCATGGAGACTCCATGACGCTTCTTTTTAACTTACTCGATTCGAACACAAAATAATTTGAAAAAACACTTTCCGGTCACTCAACCAATGTTCACTGTTTTGTATTTTTCTTCTTTTATTAATCAATATAATGAATTATTTACGTATATAACTCCGTGTAATTTATCGAATAAATAATAAACGTCGGTCGATTATATTAACGATTGAAGAGAAAAAAAAAGAAAAACTCTCACAAAACGAATAAAAATCGCGTAAGGAAGCCTTATTTCTTCCACCCCGTAATCGTTTTATTATAATACGACATAGAACAACGCGAACGAATAAGTTGACACGCGTAGCGGACGGAACGACACATATGTTTCGCGCACGACGTTCGGATGGCAACTGCCGCTACAGCCGTTCGCGTACCCCTACCACTCAGCGCCATCCCTACCACCAGTCAATCGACTGGCGCGCTAGGGTGTCTCTTTCTTTCGGTCTCGTTCTTCTCTCTCTCTCGCTCCCGTACACGCAACCTCGCACGCTCCCTACCCCCACCACCATCACCAATTCTACGACGGACAGAAAGGTCCACGGCCATTCTTCCTTCGGTCCCTTCGAGTAGCTAGCCAACACGATATGTTCCTTTCAATTCACTTCGTTCCCCTTCTCCATTCTTCTTACCGTTCAACCTAACATAAGCCTATGTATATTTCGCGTCAACGTGATTGCTTTCCTGAGATTCCGTTCGTATATCCCTCTCCCCCCCCCCTCTCCCTTCTCCACCTTTCTATTCACCTTCCTCTTATCTTCCTTTTTTAAAATGGGAAAATTAAGGAGACATTTTTTTGTATCTCTATCTATCTCTATTCAAATCTTTCTAATATCGAAATATCACGATTAGTATTCATCCACTTGTTATTTACTTTACCGTTATATTGATTTATAAAAATCGAAATAGTTTATTTTCATATCGAATCGAATYGAGAATTATTGCTTATCAAATCAATTGTTAATGTGCAAAATCTCAGATTTAAAAAATGTATACTTTTTGTTAATGCTTTTACAGCTTATTACTGATGCTTTATATGGATTAAAAATTTCCGTATCGTTTGTGAAATTTGAAGCAAACGTAAAGTGTTATATTACTGACTTTTACCTGAATATAAATGATTTATTATTATTATTATTATTAATAAAGTGGATTATTCGTACATTCTTTTCAGTTTTATCTTTTCGATTAGTTTAATCGATAGATCTTCGATAAAAAAAGAAAAAAGAGATGAATTTTCCAACAAACATAATCACATACTGCATTTAGAGAGTATATAGGATTCGCATGAACCCCTTTCACTGACTAGCATGTTCTTCACCGACCAAAGCTCTTTCCTGGTCCTACCCTTTCCCTTCTCCCTTTATCTTACTCCACCATTCGACGAAAGCTAACAGAACGTTCTAGTAACGAGCGTATGGAACAATGCATATTAGTTCTCTGGACCGAATATCGTTGTGTGTACATATGTAGTATAAATACATACAAAAGAAAAGAGGAATGGTCTACAGTTTCTGAAGAGTTCAGTAATTATTCAAAAGAAAGTTATGCACAATTAATTTTTTTTTTTTTTTTTTGTAAAAAAAAGGGAAGAATAAATCAGAAATTTTTTTTGATTACGAGCAAAAAGCGTATGAAACAAGTAATGACACTTGTTAAACAAACATCATTTAATTAATCATAAATATTACAAACAAATAATATAAAAGAAAACGAGATTTCTACGTAACACACACACACACAAGAAAAAAAACAAAAACAAAAAACTTTAAATTATTATTTTATAAAGTATTGTATAAATAAACAATCATAATATTGCGTATTGAATACAAGTTTTGCTTGCTAAGTTTCATTCTAAAAAGTGACTTTACTTGTTTTGTACGATTACTACTACGACTATGAAGAAGAAGAAGACGACGACGATGACGACGACAACGACGACGACGAGGACGACGAGGACGACAACAACGACGACGACGTACCGTACGAGAACTCGAGTCGACGGCGTCCAGCAACCTGTTCTCATTTTTATCGTCCGCATCAGGTTTCAGCGCAGGTGAGCCAGCCAAGCCAACAGAAGACAAGTCCGAGGAAAGAAGAAGCCCCAACTCTGTACTTCTCTTCAAACGACGTTTCCTCCCCTTCCTCTTCCTCCTCCTCCTCCTCCTCCTCTTCACCTCATCATCCTAGCTGCTCCTGCTGCTGCTGCTGCTGTTGCTTTCAAGTTGAATACAACTTGAAAGAGATTGGCTTTCGTTATAGCAATATAGAACAACTTATTGTTAACACTTGATATACAAGACCAGTCATTTTGACTAATCAGGTCATTTTAATTGAAAATTTCTACTTCATGTAACATTTGATTTCTGTAAATAATTAAACGTGTTTTGTTATTTAAAAATATTCTATAAATCCAATGATCTATTAAAATTATTCTTGTTAAACATTTGTTGTTATTGTTTTAAGAATAATTAATAAAGACTGGATGCCTCAAAAAGCATTTTTTTATACATCAGTCATTTTAACTAGTGTGATAGAAATAGGTATATTGAAAATGGTGGTATATTTAGTATGAAATATCTACAAACGTAATACATATGGGACATTTCATGTCAAATCGACCACTTTTGATCCCAACCCCTTTCAATTTTGCTCAAACTTTTTTGATCAAAAATGATAAAATAATTTAAACGTCTAATACCCCATATATAAGTAAAATAACCAGGTGTCTAGGTAACCAGATGTAGACAACAACAACAAAAAAGTCATGGAATTTCTCATTTTTTAATAAGGTAAATGAGGTCGTTTTCTTTTTTTCTTCTTTTCAGGACAGAATGCGAACAGTCAAGGTGTTGGATAATAATAGAAGACAACAACACTGTTTTATATCTGTGTGCTTAAACATGTAATTTACATCGTAATTATATATCGTGTTTTAACATTTCACAAGATTAATAAAGTACTTCGCAATTGTACCCCATCATAATACAGTACGCTCGAGTTCGAGTGTGTGGTGTGTGGTGGAAGTATAAAATTCTAAAATAACCCCCTAGCAGAGAGGAATTATCTAGAAATATTTATNAAAAAAAAAAAAAAAAAAGGAAAAGATAGAGTAAGTTTGTAAAATAGTAAAAATATAAATGAAAATTATTTTAAAAATATAAATACCGCCGATCAAAATGGTAGCGTTCTACTTTACCACGCGATCTCCATGTTCAACAAACGGCAAGTACTCTTTTCATAGATTACCACGATGGAAAGGTGTAAAATAGTAACCGATCGAAATAAACTATTTTTATTCATTATTTATATCTTTCTATCTTTCTTTGTTTCTTTTTTTATTATTATTATTATTCGACTTTCTTCTTATCACCTACGAATCATAAGAGAGATATTTATGGTACGATCGATAATGAAAGTTCAACGATGTAAGTATTTAAATGAAGTATTTTTTTATGCGATTCGAGGCTACTTTAGCCTACTTATCAACATTATCTTCTTCTTAATCTTTATATATATATATATATGTATATACATATATAATATATATATATATATATATATTTCTTATTTTTTTTATTTTTTTTTTTATTTTCTTCTTCTTCTTCTTCTTCGTTTTCTTTTTTTTTGTTCTATTACTAATGTATAATAATCATTTCTCTGGTATTTTTTCTTCCTACTTTCTTTTCTAATTTTAATCCAACTTTTCTCTTTCTCTCTCTCTCTCTCTTTCTATTTATATTTCTCTCTCTCTCTCTCTCTTTTATTATTCAATCTACTTTTTCTTTCTTTATATGATTATTATCGTAAGAAATGATAAGTTTTAATTATTATTCCGTTTTAAATTAACAATTAATCTTCGGTATATTCGTTCAAGACGGTCGACCTCTCATCCTTTTTTGTTCATCTCCCTCCCTCTCTCTCTCTCTCTCTCTCTCTCTTCTTTCTTTCTTTTTTTTTTTACTTTCTTTCGTATTCTTATCCTTAACCATTTTTTTTTTCTTTTTCTTTTACTCGAAGAAAAAGCTGCAATAGTCACGAACATAAATTTATACACCATTTTCTCGACCGACAGAAAACGCTTTGTTATTTCAAAATGAAATCTAACGTTTTCCTACCCCTCACGACCTTTACTTTCCCTCTACAACTTGGTCCACCCCCATGAACTCATGAACACACAGTGACCGAAGTAAAGAAGAAAAAAACAAAAAGAAATGAAAATGAAAACTGAATGAATTAAGATAACGTTACTTCTAATATACCGTTTACACGCCATTATGTACAATTAGAAATACCGATGTTAATGTATCATGGTGATGGTAGTGGTGAGGTAATGGTTTAAGGTGATGAGATAGTGTTGTTGTGACAAATATTACTCGGTACAACAAATCGAGTTATGATTTAATATGTGAACATGAACATTTAATATGAAAAACAAAGAATATTTTTAAAAACAAACCTGGTCGATCATCCCCCCCAACATGCGATAGACGCACGGAAAGGGATATGTGTGTGTGAGAGAAAGATAGATTGAGAGAGAGAGAGAGAGAGAGAGAGAAAAATAAAAGGACCCCAAAAAAAATGTAAACATATATACGTTGAAAATTGTCATGCGCCGTAGAAAAATTCTTGTTTTTGTTAATGCTGTTTCTTTCTTTCTTCTTCTACTTCTTCTTCTTCTTCTTCTTCTTCTTCTTCTCTTTCAATCTTTTTTTCTTATCGAACACGAAACAACGCCAAATGTCTTTTTATTTCATTTATTGAGAGATTTACGAAATACTTAATTAGATCAGTATAATCCTACAAGAAGGGAGGGGGGAGCCAATGGAATGAATAATAATGTACGCATTGATAAACGATGATTGTGAATCGCTTAGATAATAATCTTTAACAACTTTTCGTTTATACACCTCTGTTCACTCGTTCCTTTTACGCTATACGAAGAAATCATTGCAATTGGATTCATTTATAATAAGGATCGAAAAATCGATGAATAATGTACACAGATAATCCCTTCATTTGCACGAGTTAATTGGTTGGAAAACAAAGGTAAATGGAAGGGAACCTCTCCTCCTCCTCCTCCCATGTCCCTCCTCCCTCCCCAATGAAAAGTCATTTAAAATAAAAATCGATTTTGAATATTTTTTTTTTTATAATATGTATTTAAAATGTTTTATTTGAAAGTAGATAAGTAATATTAACGTTAAGTAATTGAAATAATATTACATTAAGGATGGAATATACATTTGAATTTGAATGTTCACATAACACATATTCGCAACGATGGAATCTGGATAAATTCAAATGCGTTATAGGGAATCCAGGTAAATGAAGGGATTACTGTATTATGTATGTTGTAATGTGTGTTTGTGTATGTGTATGTGTGTCTAAATTACATACAATACAATTGGAAGAACGTCATTTGTATGATGAAATGATTTATGAAAAAAATACGATTGTATGATATAATATATATTAGATGATATATAAGATGGAAAAAAAAAGTAAAACAATTTTGACGATTCACGTTAGTAGAAGAAAATATTCATCGGAATTTCATAAGAACTGGAATCGATGAATAATAAAATATATCGATTTTATTTATACAGGTACCTTACGTGAATTGTTTCTCTTCTCTTCTCTTCTCTTCTCTTTTTGTTATTTCTTTATTTCAAAATAATAAGAATGTTAAAATTTGTCAAACACGCGCGAGATCGCAAAATTAAAAATGCAACAAAAGAATAAAAAAAAAAAAAAAAAAGGAAAAGATAGAGTAAGTTTGTAAAATAGTAAAAATATAAATGAAAATTATTTTAAAAATATAAATACCGCCGATCAAAATGGTAGCGTTCTACTTTACCACGCGATCTCCATGTTCAACAAACGGCAAGTACTCTTTTCATAGATTACCACGATGGAAAGGTGTAAAATAGTAACCGATCGAAATAAACTATTTTTATTCATTATTTATATCTTTCTATCTTTCTTTGTTTCTTTTTTTATTATTATTATTATTCGACTTTCTTCTTATCACCTACGAATCATAAGAGAGATATTTATGGTACGATCGATAATGAAAGTTCAACGATGTAAGTATTTAAATGAAGTATTTTTTTATGCGATTCGAGGCTACTTTAGCCTACTTATCAACATTATCTTCTTCTTAATCTTTATATATATATATATATGTATATACATATATAATATATATAAATATAAAATTAGTGAGGTCGTCAAGAAGAATTTAGTAAAATCTAATCGTTAAAAAGTAGCATTGCGTGCGTGTATGTATGTGAGTGTGTGTAAAATAAGGGGATGTGCTGTTCTAACAAGTTGAACATTCAACTATCCTGTTGTTTTTTTTTTTTTTTCATTTAATTTCAATATTTATTTTATATTCATGTTTGATTTATTTTCATTGAATTTTTTCTATTCCATAGGCTCTCCTTTTTGCTCTGATTTCTTCGCAATTATCGTCGTAAATAAGAGAGTGTGTGTGTGTATTTATGTTTTATATGTTCTCTGTATGTAGTTTTTTTTTTGTCATTTTTATAATTTTTTCTTTTTACCTTTTTTTTTTAATTATTATTATTATTATTAATATTAATAATATTTCTTTAATGCGTATCACTAATAAAGAAGATGTTCTAATTGCACTCTATATACATTATCGAGATATAAAAATACTAACGAGAAACATACCCCTATAGACAAGATCCTTCACACGATTCGCTTCATTAGAAGTTAACTAATTCATAGTCAAATTTGGCAGTTATATTGTCTCTAGCTATTTCCATTCTTTTTAATTTATTGTTGCTTGCGTTAATAATAATATTAATCCACGTCACGATCGGCACGTATTACCTTTTCACAACGGGATACGCAAAACGGTAGTAAACCCGTTAGAAATCGTATTATTACAACGATCTCTCGCAACACGTCATACATCATATTATTTTCTATATACCATATCTTCTTATCCTATAAAAGAGAATCTTTATACTTCTATCTTGGAAGATATATCTCAGTCCTTAACTACACCACAGATAACATCTGTAAGCTTTTTTCGCAAAAGCGTCAAATCTTACATGATCGTCCATTTAAAAATCACACAGCTTTTTTTCTCATTGCTTCTTTTTTTCTTTTCTTTTCTTTTCTTTTTTTTTCTCTTTTTTTCCTTTTTTTTTTTTTTTTAAACACGATCAAAAGAAAAAGAACGAAAAATAATAATAATTATTATTATTATAATTATTATTATTATTATTATTATTACTATTATTATTATTTTAATATTAATATGCGAAAAGAAAGATCATTATCATTATCATTATCATTATAATCACCATTATCATCGTCATAATCTTAGTCTCTTCGTTATCATCGAGAATGATTAACTAAATTTAACAATTTCTAATTGTATGAATCTCATCTTATTTTTTTTTTTTTTTCTTAATCGATATAGATAAAATGTATTTTTTGTTTGTTTTGTTTATGTTAATATAATGTGTATTAAGAAGCGATAATTTAACATCTCACAGAGATGACCTCTTTTCATTTTTTGTAATTCATATTTAATTTTATTTTATTTATTATTATTAATAATATTATTATTATATTATTATTATTATTATAATTAATATTATTATTTTATTTTATTTTATTTTATCTTATGAGTTTTTCTTTTTCATTAAATATCTTTTTAATATTATTTTTCTAACCATTGTATTTCTTTATAAAAGAGTATCATTTTTTATTCTAACGATGTTGAATGAATTAATATATATATATATATATAGTATGATTCTAACTTCACATACTATCGCATTATCATTATACAATGACAATAGTGCAGATCAGGAACCATACTTCCTGGCAAACACAACATTTTGATCAATCAGCTAGATCCCACACGCAATAATGTTACATACTCGTGTATCATGTGTGTTTGTAGATGTTACTGTGTCGTTAAAAAGAAAAGAAAAAAAAAGAAAAATAATAATAATACATTTTAATAAAGAGAAACAATGAAAAATAAATGCACCAAAGAGAAATTTGATAAAACGAAAAGAGTGTATCACCGTTAGGTGTTATTATTATTTATCTTAATGAACATAATCGCTATTAACAAAAATGTATGGTGTATATATATATATATATATATCTATATATATTATTTTATATAAATTTTCTTTTCCTTTTTATCTTTCTTTCAAAAAAAAAATAATAATAACGAAATAAAATACAAAACTGAAAATATAAGAAAAATGTAAATATTGCACAATGATAGTTAAAAATTATTCTGCTTTTTTTTTTAAACAACAAAATAGAAGGAAAAAAAAGAAAACGTTACTATACATGCACAATGATGAAATCTTCAAAATCACTTATAAAAAGAATTATATTAATAACGAACAAACAAAACTAATATTAATAATAATAATAATAGTAATAATAATAATAGAAATAATAATACTTGTAATATTTGTAACATCAATGTGTTCCGCAGTTATATCGCATGGGAATTTCGTTTAACACCACATCATCATCATCATCATCATCATCATCATCATTATCGCGCGCGCATGCACACAAAACAAATACAAACATGCACGAGTTTGATAGGTACGAATACGATAAAGGTGGATGCGCGCGCGAGCTAGCGAGCAAACTCTTACGTGCACACACATACATACTAAATCTTTTCACATTCCTGAAAATGGAGTGTAAAGTTTATAAACATGTGAGTATGCTGTCACGTATGTTAACGTTATATCACTGACGTTAATATAATAGCCTAAAATACGTCAACGTAACGAATAATAAAAATTTGCATCTTCTCTCGTTTTATCTTTTTTTTTTGTTTGCTTGTTTGTTTGTTTGTTTGTTTGTTTGTTTGTTTGTTTGTTTGTTTTTTTTAAAGGTATTTGGAAGAGAGAAATTGGCGGAACAGCAATGAGCGAAATGTATCAGAGTTATTAACACTTAGTTTCTAATGACGCTCTTTGAACTTTATCAGAGCACTCTATGACCAGTTTCTCTTTCATCACTTCAGAATAACTAGCAGAGCCTTCGGCCGAGGACGTTTGCTGACCGACCTCTCCTAAAGACAATACCTCCGTGCTAGTGGGTGAATAACTAAGCGTCGTAGCTTCGCTAGTCAGTGAAGTTACACAACTGTCGTCGACACTTTTACTACGTGGTGCACATTTAGTCTTTAAAAATTGTTGTATATTTAATGACAAACTTCCCTGCATCGACGTTCTTTCGTCAATAACGACGTTCTTCGGCAAATTATTTTCCGTTGGTTGTACGTCCAATCGGGATGGACTTCTCGATCTTGGTACATGCAAAGGACTGTCAGAATTTGCCCCTAAATCGTTAGATAATATCTTCGAACTAGCTGCGAGCCTACTAGCACATGGCGAATATTTTGACGAGCTTATGGTGATTTTATCAGGTTCTACAGTCAACGACGATCTACCAAGATTTCTTAAAGGATGAAAATTTCCACTCCACAAAAACTTTTTCGTAGTAGACTCGCAATGATACTTAACACTTCGATTACGTTCCTCCTTATCGTCGATCTTCTTCCCTTTCGTAATACCCTCCACAATCGAAGTACGTAAGCGTGGTTTACGATTTGATTCTACGCCATTGTAATAAAACTGGGACAAGGGATTCTTTTTGTCCGATTTAATATTACTATGAGCTGTAGTAGTAGTAGTATCCTTTAAATCGTTACTTCCTTTTTTAGCACCTGCAGAAGCATTTGAAAATGAGGGAATTGGTTTTAATTTTCCATCCACATACTTGTAATATTTCGACAAGCTTGCTAATTTTTTGGTAGATAGGCCAGTATTATTTGTTCTAACATCGTGACAACTATTAGCACTCTCCAATTCTGTTTTACCTTGTTCATTTTCCACTGTACTGGTAGAATAACTTTTCTGCATCGGATTCTTTAAATTGGCATCTACGTTCAGTTTCTTAACATGTCCATCCAAACACGGATCCACATTCTTAGAGCGGTTTTTCTTTGAGATCTGTTTAAAATAAATTTCTTGGCTGTCGGCCAAAGAAGCAAAAGGTAATTTACGGGCGAGGACCACATCGTCCACAGAAGTAAAAGATGACTCTTTATCACAGGGGAGGACAGGAGCCTTCTCCCCTGTGGGAGGTGACTGCTAGACAAGTTTTTCTGTCAGAGAACTAGTTGAAATCGAACTGATGGTATTTGAATCATTCGCAGTACTGCGACTCTGACTGCTAACCTGTGTATCTCCACCTCCCTGCCCCCCCTGACTCTGGGAGAGGCTTAGTCGCCGTCAGTTTACCAATTCTATGCTTACAAATTGCTTCAGTCGTTCATAATATTGGTTGTAAAGTTCTACGTCATTGTGACCGGCTCCCTACAAGAAAAAGAAAACATTAGGAATGCATCTTATTTCAAGAGCTAAACATTGTCTTATTCTAAGTACAAAATACATACATCAATCCACAATGGTTCCACAGCTCTCGGACACCTCTCATAAATAGCTTGTCCATGACTGAAATCTATAACGTCGTCTGAAGTACCATGAATAACCAAAACTGGAGACGTTACTTTGGGTACCTTATCTATACTGTAATCAAAAAAAAAAAAATGTAACTTATGAATTTAGACCAGAGTAGATAAATAGTTAAGAAAAGATAAGTGTAATCTTAAAATAATGATAACTTTTAAAAAGAACACAATAGCTTCATAACAATTTCAATTAAAAGAAAAACACAATGAATTCTCATTGTGTTTTTCAATGAAAAGTATGTGATATGTTTTTGTGCATAAATAACAAAGGTTATAATCTTTAATTCGACACGCATGCGATATACGTGGAAAAAAAGTTAATACCAATTAGCGAGTTGCGATAAGGAACGACGAGCGATTTATAGGTTTTCATGACGCGAGTGAACCAAACTTTTGTTGCTTCTTAAAACGTATACGCGAAAATGTTCAATAATTGGATTTTAACAGAACGTCATAATGCGAGACTCATAATACAGGCTTAATTTCATGTATCAGTTGTTACAACAGCCAGTAAAAAGCACGTGTATGTCAACATAGATCTATGTTTCTCTCTCTTTCTCTCTCTCTATCTTTCAATCTATCTCGTCTATCCTATCTCTGTCTCTCTTTATGTATTGCTTTCATTTCTGTCGCACGCGCATGTCGCGGTTGTTCAGACGTATCGTATCGAAATGAAAGCTAGTACATAGAAATATATATTTTTTTCTTTTGTGGTAAAAGGATGACTATTACGGATTAGTTGCGGGAGTACGCGGACACGTAAGAAAGATGCGTCATCGTTGAGATGTAGAACGTGTCTTGTTAACGAGAACGAGAGAAAGAGAGATAAAGATAAAGATATAAGCGAAAAGAAAGTAAAAAAAAAAGGAAAGTAGAAAATCTTACTTGGCAAAGGCGTCGAAGAACCAAGTTCTCTTAGTACTTCGAAATGCAACACGCATGCCGGACATGAGCGGCGAATGCAGAACGACCGCGCCAACCTCGTATCTTGTAGCAAGATCGACGGTGGGCACGGTTCCGATACTTTGACCATAGAGAATAATATTTTCCGGGCTGATACCGTATCGCGTTCTTAGAGCATGCCAGGCAGCGTTAATATCGGCATAAAGGTTCTTCTCCGATGGTTTACCATTTGATAATCCATATCCCGAATAATCGTAACTGAATATATTGCAATTAATCCTTGATCCTAATCCAAGATAGACGCTAGACATCTGGCCAAGATCTACGGCGTTTCCGTGGGAGAATAATAATGTGAATCGTGCCGTTGCCGAACAACGTACAAATACGCATGCTATACGATTTCCTCGAGACGTTCTCGCGTAAAAACCTTCTACGGATTCCAGTTCTCTCTCGTTGTATTGCCACTCGGCACGTTCCGATAATGATATCGTAAACTTCGAGGAACCCTCGTCCTCGATAAACGTGTACGTAGGTTCCGGAGGTAGGAACGCTAGCTTAGCGGCGATTCTCGATGGGCAGGGCGGACAGCAAAACAGGCAACACAATTCACTGAAGTTGAAGTTGTTCATCGTTATTTAATCGCGAATTAAGAAAGAGAAAGAAAGAGAGAGAGTAGTAGTTTCTTTTCTTCTTTCTTTTATTCTTCTTTTTCTTTTTTTCCTTTCTTTCTTTCTTTCTTTTATTTATTTATTTATTTATTTATTTTTTTTTTTTATTCTTTTCTTTTGTATTTTTTCTTAATCACACACGCGAAAGCACCCTCTATCCTCGTATCCTCGGACGAGCTTCCGCATCGGGAAAACACACGTCGTCGATTACTTTTCTTTCTCTCTCTCTCTCTCTCTTTCACACACACTTTTAACATACACACATACACACAAACGAGCACACAATTATTACTCACTCACTCACTCACTCACTTTTTCTTTCTTTCTTTCTTTATATTTCTCTCGTCTAACCGGACACACACGCACCCGATTTCTTAGCGCGCACTACCGTTTTCGCGCCTACTCGCTCGAACGCACCGTCATTTCATTATCTCTCCAGATTTATACTCCCTCTCTTTATTCTCTCTCACTCTCTCTCTCTCTTTATTCGTTCACGCACGTTTTCTATCTCCCTCTCTCTATCTCTCTATCTCTATCTTTCTCGTGTTCACCGTACGACGCGCACGCTACCAATGTCTCTCTTTCTCTTACAACGATGATGCGGCCATGACACGACTCACGAAACGAACGACTTTTGCCCTCCTGCTGCTCTTTCTCTCTCTCTTTCTCCTTTAACTATTCTTTTGCGACCGCGTTTCTTCGCTTGCTTTTCGTTCACTCTCTCTCACTCTCTTTCTCTTTATGTACCTTTATGTACCTTTCTCTACTACTCTTTCTCTCTCTCTCTCTCTCTCTCAGTTTCTCCTTCTCTCTCACTCCCTCTGCCAATCTCGCGCGCGCAACTTCTCCTACTCTCTAATAACACCTCTACCTCCTCTTTCTCTCATGGTAATCCCCCCTCCAACCCGACACCCACTCAACGTGCCGCACTTTCATTGTCTCTCTCTCACTCTCTCTTTCTCTCTCTTTCTTTCTTTCTCTATCTATCTATCTATCTTTCTCTATCTATCTATTCCCCTTTCTCTCTCTCTCTCTCTCTCTCTCTTTCTTCTCTTTGAGAGCAAAGCGCTTGTCGCTTCGCGAAGAAACAAAACCTCCTATCGCTCCAGACGATCTCTCTTTTCCTTTATCACCTCCCTTCCAACCCCCTTTTTGTAAAGGCACAATCGACGCCACGCGAAAGAGTATAATGCGAAAACCCTTTCTAGAGTCGATGTTATATACGGCGCATATAACACTTGCGCACCAGTAGGTTATACTTTACGATTGTTGCCAACTTCAACGAGATCAAGATTTATTTATTTTCAAACTTCAACGCATCGTTTAATCTTTGTTAATCATTTACGAATACATGAAACGTTTTTATCGGTAAGATTGTAAAAAAGAAAAAACCGCGGAGATGATCTAACCCAGCATCCTC
Organism: Polistes dominula; assembly: GCF_001465965.1. The sequence goes on along the minus strand of NW_015149073.1, from coordinate 111,998 downwards.
GCTTTCTCATCCACCAATCACAGAGGAGAAAATCGAGATATCGAGATTTGTCGCGATTTATTGCAGAGAGCGCCACGAAAGATTTAATTTGATTTTTCTTTATTTCATTTGTATTGTTATTTATTATTATTATTTGATGATTAGTGCGTGATAATAAGAAAAAAAACATTTTAAAATAGTACGTGAAAGTAAGAGGAATGAATTTAGTTAATTTAGTTAGAAGAAATTAATGGAACCAATGAAATGTCATCGTCTTTTGTTTTCTCGAATCTGCGTTAAGAAAGAGTGGATAAGCGATAAGGTTTGTGATTGGTTAAAAACGTTTCGTGGTGGTTTACCTTGTTCGAGGATAAAATAAATCCAGTTGATAAATACAGTGGACGTTGAAGGTTTTAGTAGAAAATCGATGAAATCCAGGTGTCGTTAAAGTTCGTCTACTTTCATGATATCGCGTAACCATTGGCACTCGCTATAGAATTTGGCCGATGGCGGCTGTCAACTGGTGGGTCTCTGCTTTTCGAACAGGGGTTCCTAGTCAAATATCAGAATACTCAACGATCCCTTCTCTTGGAAACTTTATTGGATTAGTAATATTTATTGGAGTAACTGTTATTTGCACGTTAACGAGTAAAGAAATAATGGGGTAAGTGAATACGGTGAGAACTCGCGCCGCCTCTCAAGGGTGTGTAATGTGTCTCTACATACGAAAATCAATTTTGACGTCGTACATTCGGATTGTTGTCGATTTATTAATCAGTCGACTCTCTATCAATCTATATAAAATAGGTCATTCTGGTTAAAACTCATCCACCATATTTCGTAGCGCTAACTTGATCACTGATACGCATTAAATGACGACTTGTACATACGAAAATGGACTGTACGAGAATAACCTTTCTTATTTTTCCTCTTCTTTTTTTTTCAGTGTGGCCTTTATCTAACTCTCTAGCGGGCTAGCCAAATTTGATATACATGACCTCTTCCCGTAAAAAATAGAAAAAAAAAATAAAAAAAGCAATTGTTTATTTTGTAGAGCAGCCTTATCGTAAAAAAAAAAAAAAATAATAAACTGACTTTCTTAGAAAAAGTCATGTAAAAGTTTTGTATGATATAAACAATAACACGCACACACTGTGTCATTTCTTTTTTTCTTTTTTTACTATATTTTATTTAACAACCAATGAGCTCTCCCCATTTTGTCAATTTCTTATTTGTTGTTCGTTATTGTCTTACCTCTTTTTATATCACAAATTATTTATTATTATCTTCTTATCGATTTTAAAATTATAATGCATATATACATATACGTATTATATATAATATATATAATATGTATATATGTACGCATATAGATATATATTTATGATGATAAATGTGTGATATATCTTTTTTTCTTTTCAGATGAACCATATAATGCGATTATGTTTCTATTTATTCGCATGAATAGGCATGCACATTCTTACATAGTTAACTAATTTTTAATTTTTGTTGTGCTAAATATTATAATTTTATTGTTAATTATAAAATAGAATCATTAATAGCGAAATTGTTATTTTGATTCCTCGATGCTTGTTTGCATTTAAATTGTACAAACTGCATGTATTGTTTGTAGCAATCGCAAAATCTATATCAGAAATATAGTTATCTTTTGTAAGAGAATTCTTAACGATATGATTTTATTTTACACTTATTTCCTGAACTTCCTCCGGAATGATGTCGAACCTGTTCAAATTTAAACTGGATCTTCTACTTTTTTCAATTTGTCAAAACAAATTTATTTTCTTATTTCTAACCAAACAATAACTGTTTTATCTTCTTGCACAATGGAACATCTGCACAATCAGCAACAAGAACTGCTTTGAAAGAAAAACTTAGCAATGTGAAAATCCCAAACGAAGATACATATTTATTATTATTATTATTGTTGATCCAAATTGGGATATGCGTACACACATGGATCTTTGAAATATTATTTATATTCTAACCTTCCATTATTAATTACAGTGAACAACCAATTTTCTCGTGCAAGGCGCACGTATTTCATATCGATCCTAAAACTAAACGTTCATGGGTATCTGCCTCGACAGCTGCAGTTTCTGTCTCTTTTTTTTATGATTCGACTAGAAGCCTTTATAGAATAATATCTGTAGAAGGATCTAAGGTGATTCTTGTTTTCAATTTGGTGTGCAAATGTGTAGTATCACTTATAAAAATTATACGTATTCTTTTTTAACTCTATACTTTTAGGCAGTAATAAACAGCACTATTACACCAAACATGACATTTACAAAAACTTCACAAAAATTTGGTCAATGGTCCGATGTCAGGGCTAATACTGTATATGGTTTAGGATTCTCCTCTGAAGCAGAGTTAGGCAAGGTTTGTATATATTACGTTTGTCTACAAAATTTGTATTCTTCTAAACATTTCATGAATACACTCGGTTCAACTTTACTTTGACAGTTTATTGAAAAATTTCATGAAGTAAAAGAAGCAACTAAGTTAGCCAATGCTAAGCTACAATCAAACAGCTCGTCGGTCACGCCAGCCACTAGTGCAAATGTTAGTCCAATCACATCGAGATCAGGGATGCCTTCTTCGGAGCAGGATCTTATAGATCCACCAAATTCTTCGATGATCAACTCTAATGTGTCGGCATCGAATAATCCTAATCCAAATGCAAACATGATCTCTGCTCAAAACAGTGTATCTTTGGTAAGCAGCAGTCCCTTACCTGGCAGTTGTCAAAATAAAACGGACGATGAATTGAAAAATGCAGTCCATTCAAGATCACAAAGTGTTTCTCAGCAGAATACAGAAAGCCCACAGCACCAAGGGAAATCAGCCCAACTTGGTTCGACGCAAGCAGGACAGTCGGCAGAGATGCAGCTGAAATATGAAAATGACAGGTTGAAGCTTGCTTTAGCTCAAAGTTCTGCTAATGCCAAAAAATGGGAGGTATGTTTGTAGCACAATATGCTCCTACATGCTCAATACTAATTCTGGTTACATCAGAGCATGCATATGCACAGGATAAAAGAATAATAGGAATGTAAATACATTTAAATAAATACAATTTTCCATCATTTTTACAATGTGGCATGTATTACAGGTTGAATTGGCTACTCTTAAAACAAACAACGCTAGATTAACAAGCGCGCTTCAAGAATCAACAGCTAACGTGGATGAGTGGAAGAGACAATTGCAGTTATATAAAGAAGAAAATGCCAGGGTAAAAACAAAGTATGCAGAACTGGAAGCTGGAAAAATAGCAGAAGGAAATAGTGAAGCATTGAGGCTACGAGTGGAGGCACTGGAAAGTGAATTAAGAAGTCGAAATGATGAAGTTAAGGCTCTTACTATGGCTGCAAAAAATAAAGATTTTGTGGTATGTAGTGTGATGATAATATTTGTGATAACAATTCATTTCAATGATATTATTATTTAATCTTCCTTTTCTCAGGCTCTTCAAAAAGAGAATACCGAATTGCGTGATATGTTAAACGTTGTCCAAGAACAATTAGAACTTGCTTTATGTGCGAACAAAGTTCAGAAACAAAACTTGGAAACTTTGAATTCCAGATTAGCTGGATTTATACAAGACGTGGTAACCGTGCATCGAGAAATTACGAATACCTTGCAAACTTAAGTTTGTTTGTAGAATACCTAAGAGCACTGTTCTTAGGACTTTTGTATCTACGGTATAAGAGAGATGTGCGAATGAATGACATAAAAATGATACAAAGGGTGAAGTTCCAAAGGGGAGAATATGCGGTGAATAAGATTTTTTTTAACATTAGGACAAGATGAAAGACATTGTCTCGAATTATAAAAGATTTGACAACAAGCGAATGGCTTGCTTTTTAGATATTTATTTCGAGCTTAGTTAGCGAAAAGCATCATCTTTTTGATGTTACTTATTATTGTTGTTACTGCTCTATGACTATTCTAATTGTACATAAAAACATTTCTTCTAACTCTTCTTACTAATCATATTTACATGTATGCATACGTATTGTAAGCATACTTGAATGTTTTCTTCTTTTTTATATATATACATAAATATTTGTTTGTTTTAAACGAGCATAAACTGAAGATGCTTGAATTTGATAAAGATATTATTATACTTGATGTTTCTCTCGAATATTATTTAGTGTATCTTAACGGGATACGCTATTTTGTTATTTATTATTCAACCGTGTCGTTAAATTAAACTAAAAACGTTTCTCTAATCCCACCCCTTTTTCCATAAAGTGGTGTATGTAATGATCTGTGCTTTAAACTAATTGTTACTAACACGACATCACCACGTGAATCACTCGAATTCTATCATACTATTACATTTCGACAACACCCCACAACTCTATCAGCATCCAATTGATAAATGACAAGCATTATTACAAACACTAGATTGTTACTATTGCTATGATCACTGTCATTACCATTGTTACAACTACCTTCCAAATACTAATATCTCCTATTGCTGTTACTAATACTGCTACAATTACTACTGCTTCTATTATTATTACTATTAATATTGGTAATATTGCATTACTTACTTGGAGATAATATTTACTATATTTAAAAATATAAAACATATCAAGAATGTTATCGACTGACATGTTACATGTTGTGCATTGTCTCTTTTTGGAACTTGTGCCCTTTGAAACAGTAACAAAAAAAAAAAAAATACAGTTACCCATGGACACGACTTATGAAACATGCACAATTAACATTAGTACTATTTAGTCATGATCCATTATGTAGCATAGCTATTTAATTCTATTATAAATTATATCCATATTGTTCTATTGTATAGAAATTTGCTTTAAAACATTCGCGAGTGAATCTGAAATACTCAGGAGTCTCATTGATTCAAGAGATTCGCGATGCCATTTATAATCAAACATAAAATGCACTACTGGGTATAACGCATTATAGTATTCTCTTTTATAACGCACAATTTTGATTATTTTTGCTATTAATTTGTAAGAAATATTTTTATTTATTTAATTCTTGTTATTTTCTATTTTTTTTTTTTAGTTTTTAGTTTTTAGTTTGTATTTTTATTTTTAATATAATGCCATAGAACAAATTTTATTTAACATTGTTTAAGAATAGCATTTTTAAAAAGGTATTTCCTATTTTTATTTCTTTAACATCGTGATAGAAATAAGTAGCATTGCATTTCATCATTCAAAGAGGTATCGTCCTAAAGGAAATACTATAATTACTATGTTGCTCAGTCCAGGTTATTGTTCAAAGCGTAGTATTCGCATAGTACAGATTTATAAGATTAACAAATAATTCGCACAAGAGAGAGAGAGAGAGAGAGAGAAAGATATCTGGACAAGAGTTTGAACGTGTCGAGGTGACATCTCCAAGGTTTTTGAAGTAGCGAATTAAATAAAGGAAAACTGTGAAAACACTTTGTATTCTATTGGCAGTATGTATGTATGTACGTAAAACTGTTACAAAGATGAATTTTCAGTCCGAGGAATTGGAAACAAAAGCCTCGCTTGCCATATGTAATCTTAATAAAACATTTTCAGACGGCATTCTAAAGTTTCTTCTAATATTTCTAATATTATTCTTTCATTGTTTTAAATTTAAATAATTGTATTATTATAATTTTTAAATAAATTTATACAATTGTTCTATTCTAATTGATAAAAGAATTATATAAAAACAATTTAATCTTTTAACATACTCATTTGTCAAATGCAATTTTAATTCAATATTTGAAGATGTCATTTTACGATATTTCTTATTTCTAATTTTATTCTCTTATCGTTTAACCTTCAAACAAATGCAGTGATAATATTTAAACGATTTTATATCAGTTTTTCTTTTATTCTAATTGGTGTGAATAAAAACAAAAGTGTAGTTTTAATAGAAAGTTATTATCTATCTCATTTTTAAATAATCGAATTTTTAGCGCGTATAATCTCGAAACTAATCGAATGAAACTAATCTCGAAACTAATCGTTTCTTACGTGCTATAGGTATAGTGAAATCGAAACGGTCTGAAGTTAGGAAGTTGAATGAATAATCAGCGTCTTTTAATAGAGAGAATTTCGCATATATTCAAGTCGTAAAAATTTGTACATCGTGTGTCGTGTTTACAATAGCGTAGTGTAAAAAGAAATAAGGCAAGAGCTGTGAGTAAATATTAGTATTTACAAAGAACTTAATGTCAATAATTTTTGGCAATTAAGAATCTTTGTTAAATATAGATTTGGTGAGCTCAAGTCCTATTTAACGCGTAACTGTATATTTATCGGCAACGTTTATATAAAATCACCATTCAAAATCCCGGTATCAGGTTAATTCAAGTTTTCTATGGACCTACACCGTTGACAAAACATATACCAATAGTCTCTGATAAATTATACTTCGGAGATTCGAATGAATCATTTATTTACATTACTCTCATAGATGTAGTATAACCTCAAATGTCACATAGGTTTGAATCTTACTCACGTTCTATTACGATTTTCTCGTGTGATATCTGCTTTGAAAGTGTTTTAGAATCTAAATTCTAATATTCCTTAATCAAGGAACACGTATATACGGACATTACAGGTGAAAAAATGGTAGTGCTTAGCAGTTTCCTAGCACCACAGGAAGGCATCCGTCATAAAGAACCAAACACCACTGTATACGTTAACTCTAAGGAGGTTGGAAAAGGAACTCTTTATATTACAGAAAGGTATTCAAATTAATTTATTATTGATATACATTTTTCTAATATAAATTTACATTGTGACAGTGTACTATCCTGGATAGACAGCGAAACACAACAAGGGTTTTCCCTTAATTATGAACATATATCCGTACATGCAATCTCCCAAGATCAACAGATTCATCCTAGGCAATGTTTATACATTATGGTGGAAGATTTTTCGGGTATGTGTCTTAATAAAAATCATCAGAAGTTATACGCTAAACACATGTGTGTGTGTTGTTTTTTGTTTGTGAAAAGTTGAAAATAATATAATTAAAAGAAAGGTGTATCATTAAAATTGATTCGTTTGCAGATGTACAATTGTCACCATCTGCTGAAAATGATTCAGAAAATGAAGAAGACGAAGGAGATACACCTTTGACTGAGATGAGTTTTGTACCTGATGATACGACTAATTTGACAACAATGTTTGAAGCGATGAATCATTGTCAAGCTCTTCATCCAGATCCACAAGACAGTTTTTCTGATGGTAATCGATATCTATGAAATTGTATGCTTTCTTGGTTTACTGGTACATTATGTAATATATATTTCAAATGTATATGTTTAAAGATGAAGAAGACATTTATGAAGATGCAGAAGAAGATGATTTTGATATTGAATATTATGAAGTTGGTGCCGGTGATGCTCCGTACATATTACTTAATGGTAAACTATTTAATATTTGACGATATTATGAATTTTCCTAAACATTTTATTATTAATTTATTATCTATAGAACAAATAGGAGGTAACCATCAAAATGGTAATGAGGCAGATGAACCAATGGATATTGAAGCAGGTCAATTTGAAGATGCAGAAGAGGATCCATAAATTAAAATTATATAAATATATGCTGATATGCATTTAGTATTACTTTATATGATTATTAATTTCATATATTTCGGTAGATATGTAATATCTATTATTGCAAGCGCTATAAGACAAAACTGCGTCTCGAACGGAAAAGCACCTAACATTTATTTATATTCATTTTGTACATGGTGATAATTTCTTAGGTAAAAAATAAATAGGACTACATTAAATATAATTGATCATTCTTTTATATGCACAGATAGTTAAATTTTAAAGTTTATTTATAATGAAAAAGACGTATTTTGCACATCGACAATTTTTATAGAAATATTTATTTGTGCATAAGAGTTCTTAATCATGATGTGCACATTATATGAAATATTAGAAAATAAGATTAATCGTAAGTAATACATGGAAGTATTTGGAGAGGTATTATTTCAAATGTATTAGAATTTGACACACTCAATTGTAATAGTTTCTAACATGATGACATTTTTCATGCAATCTTATATCCATTCATAATTTATTCAATACTATTACTCTTAAAGCTATTAACAAAATCAAAAAATGAGAAATCCATGTAAACAATAGATATATCTTGTCTTTAATTAAAAGTAAAAGAACAATTGCACTGTTTCACATCGATCAAAATTCCAAAGAGTGAGATTACACGGAACACTCGCAAAGTTCGAAATCATTATTTTTTCAGAATAGTAGAAAACTTTGTACAAATTTACCGAATTTTTTTTGGTCCAAATATAAGATCAGCATCGGGTGCACCTTTAGGATGATTATATTTTTGTCGTCGTTCTCTATTTAAATTAACTGTTACTGGCCTTGTACCTTGATTAATAGTTTCTTGATAATCTTCCTCTTCTTGTCTCTCTGTTATATTAAGTGTTAATCTTTTTACACGTTCCTTTTCCTCTTTTTGTTCTTGTTCACGATTTCTAAGATTCATAGCTAATTCTGAGGATACTGGTACAGCTAAATTTTTGTATTGCTGTTTATTACCCTTCCTAAGCATTAGCGTGAAGTCCACCATAGAATTGTCAGATGATTGTACTTGCAATTGCTCGTATGTTTTTTTTGTACTTTTTATATGCAGTGGTACAGATATATCAACTTGTTGCGGTTTAACAGCATCCCGCATTCTATCCTGTATATTATCAGATACCATTTTGTCAAGCGCAGAAAGAAAATCATCGTCTTCTGGGCAGGTCATTTTTTTGGGACCTGCTGGTAGAGCAGCATTTAATTCTGTACCATCCATTATAACTCCTTCAGTAGCACCTTCCGATAAACTTTGTTCTCCTTGAGTATTTTCTTGGGTTCCTGCATCTCTTTCTGCTTCTGCTGTCCAATCTTCTTCAGATTGTGCTTCAGAACAGTCTTCGGATTCTTCAAAGTGCAAATCTCCTATTCCTTTTGCATCACCACCTCCGTTTCCAGGTGTCATAGGTAATTCTTCATCTCCTTCTATGATTACACTCATTTCAGAATCTCCTTCGTTGTGTTCAATTTCTTCTGCGGTTGTTGTACTTCCTAAAGATGGATACAATATGTTTCTTAATTCTTCAACAGCACATTGAGCTTCTTTATAACTGTTAAAAAGTGGCATTTTTGGCCTGAGCATGGTCAATGTATCTCGATACATATAATCTATTCCTACTGGAAAAGGATTTTCAGGAGTCCATATAGGATCTGTATACTTGAACCAATAATAATTTTGAAAGAATATTAAAAAGTAATCGAGCTTTTTCTTACTCGAACCTCCACTAAAGTATTGTCCACAAGTCTCTAAAAGTGTACATACCAATCTAATTCTAAATAAGTGTTCGGGTGGATCAAGAATACTTGGAACAGAATGATCCATGTTTACACCAAATGTGATTAACAGATACAAAGTTCTAAAAATATCACCACTCTCAACCATACGATAATTATACAATTCTCCAAGATATTTAACCATGGCAATACGACGTTGATTGAATTTAGGTAAATTGATTTCCATACACAGTCTTATGTCTTCTAATACACCATCTACCACGTGAGGACCTATTGTTTCATAATGAGCTACCAATCCAGCTAATAAACTTCCAACACATCGAATATTTAAATATTTTACATTGTATGCAGCAGTAAGACATTTGATAGCATACGATGATACACTTTCATCTTCCCAATCTAGCTTGCGCATCCATTTAAGTACCTTATCTGTATTTGTTTTAGAAAGATCTTGATATAGAAGTTTTCTGATGAATTCGTGAACAGGAGGTCTATCTTTTTTAGATACTCCACCAGTTGATTCAGGAGGATTTACAAAGTAATATGCATTTTCAATGATTGTTACGTAACGAGAATCTAATGCAGTAACGGCCTTTTTACGCATCATCTGTTCTAAATAAACTTTCGTTCTTTGATGAGAGTCAGGAGAACAGAAAAGATATCTTCCACAAGTTTCCAACAAGTTGCATGCCATCTCAATATGATGATGAGTAAAATCATGAAGTAATACTTTAAGACAATATAATGCTTCTATTTTTGAATAAAGTTTAAATTTGACAAGTTCGCCTATATAACGTACTACTTTTATCTTTGATTCAATATTAATTTGATCCTTTTTTCTAACATGATATTTGAAATCATGTTTTAACATCGAACATAATTCATTAGCTACTTCGGGCATTACATGATATAGAATTGCAGCTAAACGAGAATAAAATGGCAACAAATCTAAACGTATTCTCGAAACACCAAATAATGCTTTTACTAATTTCTTCTTATTATGCTTTGAATTCAAATTTATAAGAAAATCAACTGCTGCATTGTCAATCATTTCGCGATTGACACAATTTGGCAAATGACTAAGAAATGCATCTAATAATATTTTATTACTTATGTTGGAAACTTGAGGTTCCTCTGTTTCTACTTCTGGTTCATCTACTTTTTCAGTCTCTTCTAATTCGTCAAACGTTATGTCTTCGTCCAAAGTTTCTTCTGTAATAGGAGCATCAGATTTTGGTACTTCTTTTGGATATGATCCAGGTAAAAATACTACTAAGTCAGGTAGAACTTCATAAAATCGTCTGGTTTCATCGTCTCCCCACATATCTTCCAGAATACTATTTTCTTCACCTTCGTTAATCATTTTTAATGTTTCCTCAGCTTCTGCCTTTATTTCTACATCTACAGGAAGTTCAGGTATTGGTTCATCTAAGGTATCAGAATAACTTTGTACCCCGCTAAGAAGACGGTCATAAGATACTTGAAGAGATTCTAATTTCTCTTTCCTTTCTGCGCTCAATTCACCTCTTGTTTGTAAAATCTTACGATTTTGTTTTTCAAATGCTTGAAGTTCTTTGTGTTCTTTCAATAAATGCTTACACAATGAATTATAATAATCCCGTAATAAATATCTTACATTTTGTTGCTTGTCAGGAGAAAGTAATTTGCTTTTAGGTATTGTAATATTTACTTTTTCCGATAATTCTCTTACCCTTCTAGGAACAAGACCTGCGTAATCTTCACCACAATGACGACAAAAACTTAATATTATGCTTGCATTGTTGTGTTCCTCTTTATCCATGTTAATTAAAACAGTTAATACCGAGCCAAGAAGTGGTAAGCCTTGTTTGTGCGTAAAAATTCCAGCATTCACAAGTTCTGCATAAAAACGCAAATCTACTCTTAGTTTACTTGGATTAGCAATTTTTTCTCCAATCTTTAAGGACAATATTCTTTGCCAATTTTCAAAGAAATGAGTAGAAAATTCTGCATACGTTTGATGTAAGAAACTACAAGCTTTAATTGCCGATGGTATATCAGTCATTTTTAATTTAGCATCGACCAATGCAGTAGCAACTTCGCTGACATACTTTGTCAAATTTAAATTGGCCATATCTTTTAAAACTGCATCTAACTGGTTCACACTGAAATTTTTAAGTTTTTTAACAAATGTTGTATTTCTTTTCAGACTCGAATCCAATTTACTGAAATATGTATCTGGTGGTCTCGTGGGATTCAAATTGGCAGCTCTAATTTCTTCTTTATTCGTTAATCTTTGTTCAGTTTCTTTTACATAATCCAGTAAAAATTGTTTATCTTCTTCTGAGACTGCATCAGGCTCAGTAGGTGCCTCCATTTCTTGTCCAATATTATTCTCCGTTTCTGACATATTTAATATCTACAATCAAAATAATCAAGATATTTTTTATCTTTTATCAAATTTTTTATATAAAAATGCATCATAAATATACATTGTTTTATTAATTTACCTACATGCAATCTTACTTTTTATTAAAAAGATATTTATCTTTGTGAAACTTATAGATTAAATATATATATATATATATCTATTATCACACAAAAGTTAAATAAAAATACAAATTGCATTAGTTTTTACGAATTTTTTTCTATAAAAAAAGCACAAACATATCTAAATATTTATACTTTTTATCATTTAGTTTAATCCAGCAGGTTAACTTACGTTCGTTTACTTCATTCCGGGGATATGCAGAAGCGCACTCTATTGTAAATATAATGGCTTTGAAAAATATTCTAGACAGAATAACCAACTTTATAGTTTTATGTTTCGATTGTTTATAATAATTTTTGTTGTTGTATTTATTACTATATTGTTGTTATTTTATTAAAACACGTGTGCACTCACGGAGTTTGTGCATCGTATTTACAATATTGCATGCATATCTCGAAAAATGCATTTCCGGAATTTTAAAGTATTGATTATAAATAATCGAGTGTTATTTTTATCGAAATATTGCCTTATCAATATTGAATCTATTTAATAAAATGCATATATAATACTAATATAAAGATAGACTAACGTTAAATTAAAATTATAATAGAAATGATAGAAAATTAATAATCAAGATTTAAATCTCATATTATTCGCGGCTTTGGTTATCCGCAGTTCAAAATTTGGCGCGAAAATTACCGCGAATACAAATCAAAAACATTGAATGAGATAATTTCATTAGTAGAATAGTTAACTAATCAAGTTCTTGAATTAGATCGAAGAATTAAAAGAAAAATAAATCAAATCTATTCTATAGACTATTTATATTCTAAATACTAACATCTATAGTACAGTTTGTTCGATGTCGTTAATTGTTATTGCATATATGTATGTAACAATTGTGATGTTAATTACACTATTGTATTTCTTGTTTTATTTTTAATTTCAAAATTTATTTATTTATGACAGTATTAAAACTATGTAAATTATTCAATGTTCGTAATTAAACAAAATTACAGAATTTTAACCTAACTTTCTCATCTAGTCTCGTAACCAGCAATTTCGTTATATACATAACATTGCAGGAACCTAACCTCTGCAAATAATGAAAGATTAATGTGTTATATCCATTTGATAAAATGTATATATAATTAATTAATAATAAAGATTGAGAAAGAATATGAAAGCAGTAATACAACGTGTAACAAGTGCCTCTGTTACAGGTAATGTACACATACTTTACAAAAAAATTAATTGTTGAAAATAACTGATTATTATAACAATAGCCAATCGTATATGTTTGTAGTATCATATTAATTATTTAAAAAATATCTTACTTTGCATATTTTATTTTCAGTGGACGGTAAAGTTATTAGTAGTATTGGAAATGGAATCTGTGTATTAATTGGTATAAAAAGAGGTGACACTTTGGATGACTTAAAGTACATGTATTTATCGTATTTGTATTAATTATTAATTTTATTATTTAAATAATATTTAATAAAATCTCAATTGATGTAATATTTTTATAGAGTAAAAAAGATTTTAAATACCAAGCTTTTTGAAAATGGTAACAAGAAATGGAGTGCCAGTGTTATGGATAAAAAATATGAGATTTTGTGCGTCAGCCAGTTTACATTGTATCATGTTTTAAAAGGAAATAAACTTGATTTTCATAGAGCAATGCCAGCTCAAGAGTCAGAACAATTTTATAATAACTTTTTGAATGAGTTGGGTAAAAATTATAAACCAGAACTAATTAAAGGTAGTTGATTTTTAATTTTGTTAAAACAAAAATAGGATTAAGGATTGTAATTTAATTGTTTTATACAGATGGTATATTTGGAGCAATGATGGATGTTAGCATACAAAATAACGGACCTGTTACTTTAGAAATAGAATCTCCAAGTAAGCCTATAGAGAATAGTACAAATATATCTGAAAATCTTAATAATGATTCACAGAATAAATAATTGTTTACTTTTATATATTTATTTTAATTAATTTTATTTCCTTTTTTTTTCATTAACAATATTTTATTAATATTTCATTAATAGTGTAAGTATATATAATGAAAATATAAAAACATATAGAGATATGTTTTCTTTTTATAATTACTGACATTTCAAAATCTATTTAACAAGATTGACCTTCTCTAATTCATCTGGTGTAAATCGTAGAACTGTAGATATGGCATTTAATATATGTCGTTTGCTCGATGAATCATTTGTGGTTAAATAATTGATTAATACATTTTTCAAATATTCTAAATTGGCTCCTTCTCTAGATTTACATGCTTCTAACCTGAATCATAAGAATATATACAAAAATATATGTTTACCGTTTATATATACTCAATGATTGTAAATGTTGAAATACCTTGCCACTTGTGTTTGTACAGCTTTTAATTCTTCTTTATGTTTTTCGGTTACATGAAGCAATTGTCTATCTTTTTCCCTTAATGATGCTTCTAATTCTAATATTCTCTTTCTGGTAGATGATATTTGCACTTCGTGTCTTGCCAATTCTTGGGTATAATGTAATATAGGAGGACTATCATTATTTAATAATCCTGTTACTATATCGTTAGAGGATTCTGATTTATTTTCGTATTTTGTTATACTCCTTTCACCTTCCAAAAAAGATGAATCTTTTTTTGGTAATAATGCATGAAACGAAGCTTTCAACGCAAAGATTTCTTTCTCTTTTTCTTGAACAAGTGCGATGGATCGTTCTCTTTGCCGCAGTAATTGTTGTTCCAATGTACACAACTTACTACGAAATTCATTTTCCTTTTGGGATAATATATTTTCTGATTTGGCACGTTCCACTTGTAAGAACTGTAAATTTGTAATATCGTTAATATTTTATATTAGATAATATATGTTTTATAAAAAGAATTTATATATGTATACCTCTTGGTAATGATCTATTTTTATTTGTAATTCTTGTTCTTTTTGTATTAACTTGCTATTTAATGTGCGTATTCTTTCTTCTAAATTGGTATTATGAGTTTTAAGTAAATGCAATTGAGTTTTACTATTTTCTTTATCACGTAAATCCATTAAGTTATAAGTTTGTTGATGCCCTTTACGTAAAAGGCTTGTATCAACATCATATTTAGTTGCTATTTGCTCTTTATACATTTTAAATTCTTCTAATAAAGATTCATACTTTTCTTTATATTCAGAATCTTTATACTTACCATTTAATTCTAAATTTTTTAACAACACTGAAAGTTCAAAGTAGTTACAAATTATTACAAAAATATTACTTATTTTATGATATTTTTATATATCTATTAACTCAATTGGTATTTTACTTACATTCAACGTAAGCTGAATCATCTTTTTTATTGTCTAAATGTAATAAACGTCCATATAACATTTTTATTTTTGAAATAATTTCTTCTGGTTCGCTTGGCACATTGACACATTCTTTGTGTTCTACATCTTGCATATTAGATAACTGATCCTTAAGATTTTGAATAGATCGTTGATCTTGTTGCCGTAATCTATCATATTCTCCAACAGTTTCGGAAAGTTCAGCTAAGCGAGATTCCAAACCTGCTACTCTTGTTTCATGAGTCATAGCTAATACTCTAGCTTGTTGTTCTGCAGCTGCTGCTCTTCTCTGTTCCTTAATAATTTAACAATAAAAATGAATTATATCATATGATTCAATATATGTAATACATGAATGATATAACATAACATTATTTACTTCAAGTATAGCATCACGATGTTGCTTTTTCATAGCAACCATTTCAGCTTGTAACGAAAGAAGAAGAGGTGGTGTCTCTTTAGCTGCTTCTTCTGCTTGTTTCAATTTATTTTTCGTTATTTCTAATTCCGCTTCTAAAATTTTACATTGCGTTTTATTGGCAAATAAATTTTTCAATTGCTGCTCCAATTGTTCTTTATTACGAAGTTCTTCATGTAACATCTTTTGTAGTTCTCTGAAAAATGTATTATGTTACAAAGATGTAACGATCATACTTAATATTAAATACCGTGTTATTTATACAAAGTGTCCAAGGATTTAGCTACCATTTAGCTATCAAACTGCAGGAGCATATTCTTACTGGTACATCTGTAGTATTACGTACTTTATTGCAGATGCATGATTCGCTCTTTCTTTCTCCCTTTCATGGCGTTCCATAATTAATTTACATTTAATATGTTCCATTTCAGATACATTATGATTTTGTCCCTTTTTTAATTTTTCTTTTAATTCTCTTATTACTTTCTCGCACTGAATAAAAACAAAGATATGATGGTAAAACAAACAGCATATGCAAATAATAGTAATAAATATTTATCAAAATAATAAACAATATCTCACTTCTTCACGTTCCATTCTTAATTGTTTTCTGTCGTTTTGAAAATTAGCTTCCATCTTCGATTTTTCTGCTGATAATGTGGCCAAAGAATTCATTACAATTTCTAATTGATTCTTCAATTGTTTTACGGTTTCTGTATCTCGTTGTATGGTTGATGATTGCTTAAAAAAATTACGTTACAAACATTAATGCATTTAAATGTAATACAAAAATTATTATCTACATAAAAAGATAATTTATTACTTGAGTATCACTAGTTTCTACATTTTTGTTTTTTCCTGCAGATTTATTGCTTTCTGTTTCTTCTTTATTTGCATCTGTTGAGTGAATATCAGTAGATTGAGTATCTAAAATATGAGAAAGTATATATAAAAAGATAGTTTTTTTTAATCATTTATAAGCATTGATTAATAATAAATATGTCAGTGTTATTGAATTAAATCTAAATTTTTATATTAAATGAAAAATGTACTTTCTGATATTGATGATGAAGTATGTTCCCCTGTATTATTTTCATTCTTTTCCATTGTCTTCTCATTTGCATCACCCATTTTTTGTTTTTTAAATTGTAACTATAATAATAAATTCCTAATCAATTACAATACTTCCTATTATACAATGGAATTAGTTGAAATATTGTTTGGTAACTGAAATAGTAATTATAATAATATTACATCAGAGAATAAAATATTCTAATATTGTGTAACATTTAATTAACACATTATTACAAGCTGTCAATAGTATATATATATATATATACATATGCAACTCACATGTATGTTTACGTCAAATAATAAATTAATATAATTATATTATATATTAAAGAGATTATGTGTTTGAGATATCGTTAGGCTATCTTTATTATTGTCCAGTATTAATATTATAAACATAATAATATATAAATCTACATATTATGTTTTTCTTCTACTTAATATTGTAAAATCTGACATTTTCTTATATCTGACATACGTCAAACCATGTTACAGATGTGAACTTTAAAAGTTCTAACGATTCGCCATCTTAGGAGAAAATATACTATGACGTCTCAGTCATCTCCTGCTAGTAACATCAGAGGGCAGCACAGACACCAGAGGAAGGTGGCACTAGTAGCGCGTCACTGTTCCCCTTCCACCTCATTAGTCAGTCAAGGCTCGCATCGCATGGGGTAAACATCGTACGTCTCGATCATCAGGTTTACGAATTTTCTTATACGTTTTCTTGAGACATATATTTAATAAATGTAATTGTTTTTTACTAGCTAGATGTGATATTATTACTCATCGATTCCGAACACGTCCTAAACTCCAAACACTCGATATTTTTTAATAGAAACTTTATTTTAAATTAATACAAACTTACGTAAATATTTCAATACATAATAAATAAATGCATAGCAATATAATTAATGTTATTTTTATTGTAAGCTATTGTGACATTGTTTCGTAGTAATTTAAATAAAATAACTTTAAAAATAAATGACTAGATATATATGTTTTAATGTATGTTCTATATTGCTATTACGGGTATTGCAGTATTTTATTACCGACTGATAAAATATGTAACGCTATCTAGCGATAATAAATATTACTTTATTTTATCGACTGGTAAAACATTTATCACCATCTAACGGTAATAACTATTACTTTATTTTACCGATCGGTAAAATATTTGTCGCCATCTAGCGGCATAAATAAAATAACTATTACTTTATTTTACCGACCGGTAAGATATGTGTGTCGCCATCTAATCAAAAAATCACGTACTACTTATTTAAAATATATTCTAAATATTTTACATAAATTTATTTAATGAATATGTATAATAATTTTATGTTTTACATGTATTTTTTTTTAAATTTCTGTTACAGGTAGACGTCAGTGCACCTGTAGGCATATTTCCCATTTGTTTTTCGCAGACGGCTGGTTATTTACACAAACTTTAAAGGCACAGTGAATCTTCTCATGGACTACTACAAGTGTGTTACTAAATTTAAAAAAAATCGGAAGAAAATTGGAGGATTTAATCGATTAGGTAAAATCGATTAAAAGATTGATATTTTTCTCATATAATAATATCATAGAAATAAATGTTTCTTCTTTCTTTTTCTCTTTTTTTTTTAAATAATTTTGTAAATATAGTCTTCAATCGAAGAGAAAAGAAATTGACATACTTCACACACATGAGCGAAATTTCTATTTTATCGTGAGGAGAAATGTCTTTGAAAATACAAGCTTTCGCGATAAATTTCACCTAAATTAATACCGATCAATTGCAACCCATTACACGCGTCAATTCTTTTTTTCACAATTTAATGAGAGAGCGAATAAATGCACGCAAAGACGAAGAGAAAACATTTGTTCTTCATCGATGTAATCGGAAGTGACTTTGTTAGTCGTTGAACATTCTCTCATTAAAGATTTATTTTTAAATTTATTTATTTCCAATACACGCGAATTTTAAACTACAACAAAAGAGAGAAAATTAACTAAAATTAATTAAAGATGAATTATTTACACATTCATGATCGCTGATGTGAATTCACGTTTTTTCAAGTTCTACTCTTAATTGCCACTGACGTGATTAACGTCATTTTACATTTTAAAAATTTATTAAAAATAAATTTATATATTATTTATTATATATTATATAAATTTGTATTATTTTATTATTATTTGTTTATTACTTTATTAGTATTTTATATATATAAAATTTATATTTAAATATTTATAACAATTTTACATATATAATTTATATTTAACTATTTTAATATAATAATTAAATATTATATATTATATATTATTATATTAGTTAGTTATTATATTATTAGTTAGTATTATATGTAATATTAAATATAATATTTAAATATAATATTTAACTATATCATAATTATATAATATATATTAATTATAATTTATTATATAGTTAAATATATTAACTATATAATATTCTTATTTAAATATACTATTTAACGAAAAAAGAAACGGAAAAATAATGTCGGCCGCGATTGTATTAAACGAATGCATTGTTCTAACAAGTATCTTCTTCTTCTTTTTTTTTTTAGGAATTTTATTGAAGAGGAAATCAAAAATGAAAGTTAAAGAAGAAGAAATAGATGAAATTAGACCAAAGTGGGATGGAAGATGATGTTTATCGTTAAACGAAAAAGAGGTGGAGAAAAGTCATGAAGATCAAAGTCGATGGCATTGGTAAAGGTAGGGATAAGACGGTGACGGGTGCTGAAGGTGGTCATGGTGGTGGTGGTCATGATGGTGGTGGTGGTGGTGTTTGTGATGGTGGTGGTTACTGGGCGAAAGGGAAAACGTCGGCACACATTGTCGACCTGATGCTTTTTTTTTTCTCCCCCATTTTGCAGAGCGAGGATTTTTGACACAGTGAGTTGTTCGATCGACTTCCACTTGTCTACGAGCATTCGGTAACGACGAACGTTCGAACGTTTTGCGTTTATTACGAGCACGCGCACGCATATACACGTCCATATATATTTGTAAAAAAAAAAAAAAATAAAAAAACCAAAGAGAGATTGAAGATGATACACGTGGTTGTAAAAAAGACTTAATCTTTTTTTGTTGTTCATTTTTCATTTTGTTTCGTTTCTTTTCGTTTCTTTTTTTTTTTTTAATTCAAATTTCCCGCGTTTTTCGGGAGTGTTAGTAAAATTTTGCGCGCGAAATTTACAAATTTTCATTTCCTCCGAAGTGATACTCTTTACGAGTTTTGTTTTTTGTTTTTTTTTTTGGTATTCGTCATTAATTAGAACATATATTTGTATATTTGTGGGTTCTGTTTTTTTTCTTCTCTCTACGAGTAAATAGAAAAAATAATAGTAAACAAAAAAAAAAAAAATAAAAGAAAAAACAAATATTAGTGCAATCTGTTTGTAATATTGAAATGAAACATTGCATCGGACGGAAGTATTGAGAAGTTGCTAGGTGAGTTTATTTTGAAATAGTCTTATAGAGGTAAAACGTAAGATTAATTTCTCTTTTTTTTTGTTTGTATTTATTTATCATTGTTTATTTTTTTGGATTTTTGATATTTCCGGTAGTGAACTTTGAAGTTTCTACCGTAGTGAACGTAATCGAGAGAAATATTAAACGAACTGGTATGAAATTAACTGACCGTTCCTTGTCGACAATCTTTCAGACTACTTTCACGAACCACCAGATGTTCTCTTAGTATTTCTTTCTCTTTTTCTTTTCTTCTCTTACGTAAAACATAAGAAAAATATGTGAAATGATTTAAATTATCCTTCCTTTATATTCATATTAACATATTTCTTTTTCTATGTTGATACGTACAGTCATAAATACCGATTGAATTTCCAATGATACACCGTGTGTTACATAATCCTTTTAATCCGTTGTTTTAATGAATTACATTGAAGAATTTCATTTATCTTTCTAGTTCTAGGAAAGATTAAATCACATATTAATTTTTTATAGTTACATATAGTCTAACACATTACCTTCCGGCGTTATTTAAAAAAAAAACTTGTTTTGATACCAAGATAAATTAAAAATAAACAATTATATTTGAAATATATGCTCTTTTTAGATTTAGAAATTTAAACAGAACAACTTTTCATTATCAAAATTTATAATTAATTAAAAATTATAATATAATACATATAATATAATAAATATTAATAATATAATTATAATTAATATTAAACATATAATAATTATAATATAATATAAATATAATATAAAAATTATACAATAATAAAACGCAAAGCACAAATATGTGAACACAGGATTTTCGTGAAGTTCAATGAAACTTACAAATATGTTTACAATGGATATAATATTTTAAATTGATACAAAACTTAGTATCGTTTTCCCTTACTCGTTTATTTACTTGCTAACTTAGTTCGATAAATCGGATTCGAGCGTATAGTGTTCGTTACCGACATGCTCCATGGACAACTCGAAAAGAATTTACTTTCGATTCGCTTGCGATCTCGTTCGAGCGTGATTTTAGTTAAGTTAATCGAACTTTACTTAAAACAAATGGTCATTTTCTAAAAAGATTTCTAGAAGATTTTCATCTATATCCTTAAATAAAAGGATATATATATATATATATACAAAATTGTTCATCTGTGTAAAAGAGATAAACTGCATTGTTTTTATTGTAATGTTCGATTTCTTTGTTTCCTCGTAATAACATATCTTTACGATAGAAAGTTGGCCGATATTATAACATGGTTCGTTTCGTTCTTTCGTTTAATATACCATTTTGCAAAGATCCAACATTCGTCCTTGGTATTTTTTGCTTCGGTGCATCCGCAATTGTCTTTTTAATAGTTTAAATTCACACGTTTTCTTATCTCGAACAATCTTATTATTCGTAATCGTCTTCTTCATATTTTCATTTGATTTTTCATACGCCTTGAAAATTTTCCATCTATATATATAGTTGGAATAGTATACGCTAATTAATATTATATTATATTTATTTTTATTAATTATTTTATAAATATTATATTATTATATTTTACATATATGTGGGACGAACGCTTTCATGCCAAACTTATTAGGCATTCCTGAGATGGCTTGTCTGATGAGCTCTGGATAGCTCAATTGGTTAAAGCGGAAGATAATCGGTTCGATTAACCCGGTAAGCGAAAGATCCGTGGTTCGAGTCCCCGCGGTCAGCGATCCAATTTTTTTCACAAATCCCACATATATATATATAATTAATATTAATATTATATTAATTATTATATATAAATATTAATATATTATAAATAATTAAAATATCAAATAATTATAAAATATAATAATTATATAATATATATAAATAATTAATATAATAAATATAAATAATAATAAATAAATAATATAATAAATATAAATAATAATAAATAAATATTTAAATAATATTAAATATAATTAATATTAAATAATTATAAAATATAGTAATTATATAATATATATAAATAATAAATAATTATATAATTATAAAATAGTTAATATTAATAATATATAAATATTTGATATATAATAAATAGCTTATTTGTTATATATTTGTATTTGTGTGTATATTATATTATTATATGTAATATATTGCATTATATGTTGTGTATATTGTAATATATATATATATAATATTAATATATATTATTATATTATATATAATTTATTTATATATTTGTTTCTTTTTTCTACTTTTCAAAATATACATAAAAATGTATACATATATAAATATATATACTATTATCGTATTAGGAAAATAATTTTACCATTTAAAGGAAGAATAACACAACGTCACACGTGTAGGTTGAATCCTGAATGAAATGGATTCTTTCTTTCTCTTTCTATCACCTACTATAATATATATATGTAGAACGCGATCGAGCCTAACGGTGATTCGAGTACGGTGATTCGAGTACGGTCGTCGATCCTCTCGCGTGGTTGTGTGATCTTGATCTTCCTTTTCTTAACTCCTCGCGTGATCCGCGATTTGTATGCGATCTGCGAACGGGATAGGGAGTAACGAACTCGTCACGAATTTCATCAATTTCATCTCTACAAAATCAAAGATCTTTTTGTTTTCAAGGTAAACTTAATAAATTCATCATTTGTTTTTTTATCGATATCAATAGTTAAACTAATGTTAACATTATGCCGTCCTTAGATCTTAGATATGTTTCTTTTGTTCTTATTGTTTCCATAATTAGCTTGGAAATTTAGGACTTTGAAAAAATTTAGAAGATGGTGACAATATTTATTGCTTTAATTAAATCCATGTTATCCAAAAATTGTTCTTACAAAATTCTTGGTTAATTAAGTACAATTTTATAGTTATTATGCTCCCTTAAACACTCAAATATTATTTTTTGGTTTTTTTCAATGGCACCATTGTGGTACCAAAACAGATAATTTTTGCATGACATCACCAGCGTAATGCTACCGGACGCTATAGTGTTAATAATAAATAGATAAATAATTAAGTAGATAAACTCAATAATATTACGTGTTGTTTCTCGATAACGAACTTACGTTACGTAAGATCGATTTCTAACTTGAATTGAAATACACTTCTCTTTCTCTCTCTTTCTCTTTCCTGAAACTTTCAATGAACTTTGAGCAATTTAACATTATCAAATATGACAATCTGAAACTTAAATGAAAGCTTTATGAACGTTCATATTTTCTTCTTCTTTTACTCGAATAATTTCCTTTTCAATTTTCTTATTCAAAGCACGAGTTTAAGAATCTAGTTTTCTATGTTATAAAGAAGTTTTCTAGGTGGTTCTTTTAGTGAGAGACCGAGTTCTAGGAGTAGTCTAACATAAGTAAGAGTAAAAGTAAATTTCAACGAACTGAACGAACGAACGAGCGAACGAACCAATGCCCGAGTTTCGTCTGCATGTGCATACATTAAATAAATAGTAATACGTATAAACCTCGTTCTGTACTATTTAAAACATATTCTTCCTTTCTAATTTACCATAAATGTTTTTGATATTACATTCTTAAAATGTTTGGATGTTTGTTAGAACAATTATAAGATTGAAATGAAATGGAATGGAATAGAATGGAATGGAAAGTTATGGTAAATTACACGAGTGAAAGTGATGATGCAAAAGTTGTATACATGAAAAATAAATGAACATATTTTGAATAATAAAAAATTTATAATAATGTTAATATATATATATATATATATATATATATATATAAATAATTGTTTTATTTACAGAATGGAGCGGAGACTATCGTGGTGCACGATAGCGATATTATTTGTATTGCTATTCGTAACGAGCGAGGCTCTGCGTGGACAAACTTCCCAGGTAATAATTAATTCATAATCATTATTTTTTATTACTCTTATTAATTATAAACAAAAAAAAATATGTTTTAATACTTCTCAATGTAAAGTGTTCTAACACTATTATAAGTTACATTAACGAGTTGGGAATTATTATCTTAGAAGTTTTAACACTTTGACTGCTATGTTGGTCATTGGTGACCACCGGAGCGTATGAATTTTTTACAATTGTAAAAAAAACTAAATGAAAATTGAAAGTTAGTTTATTTGAATGTGACTGATATATAGAAGATACTTTGAAATTAACAGTGGCCTATTGAACAATTATTGGATTGGTAAGAAAGTCATTTCGGTTTTGTAGTGTGAAATATTATTTTCTTGCCAACCCAATAATATTATATATATATATATATA
>NW_015149073.1:58327-80612 GCF_001465965.1 Polistes dominula | reverse complement strand
TATATATAATAAAATTAAATATAAATAATAATTAATTATAAAAATAATGTAAAATTTATAATAATAAGATATCAAATTAAAATGCATTCCTTTTTTAATATGAAGCCAATGTACTATATAGAACAATGCACAAATCATAGTATAATAATAGTAACAATAGAAATATACAAAGAACATAGGATACAAATATATTGTAAAATTAAAAATAGAGACAGAGATAGGTTAGAATGTTTCTATTATTTCACGCACGGCATAGAATTTACAAGGCGCATCAACTCCTAGGAGCCATGGTCAGTTGCGATGTAATTCGTTCGTTACACTTTCATTTTCTCTATCCTTCGAAACGAGCATCGAATTTTAAAACGGTCGGTCACGAGAATATCGTCTTTGTTGAATCCTCGAACATTATTTCTCACGACTATTATTATTCCTCTTTTAAACGACAAGGTAATTTATATTTCATAACGAGGAGTATCTGTACGAAGCAAAAGATTTGCTTATTAAATTATTCAAATGCTACTTCATTTCGTTTGATTGTGTCTATTTGTCTATTAACTGATCCGATAGATCAAATGCTCTAAATGAGTTTATATTAAATGGAAAGTGAATTGGTAAACATTCGATTATATTAAGCTGGGCCAGGGTCGTTTATATTTTTTTAATGACAAAAAGAAAAAGAAGAAGAAGAAGAAGAAGAAGAGGAAAAAAAAATAAAATCGTGACGTTAAAATGACACGATCGATGCATGAAAACTTGTCCAAGCTACTGGAACGATACTGAAGAATAAATTACTGAAATTATCGATGACATTTTTTTCGATTGACATATTTTTTCTTTTTCTATTTTTATCAAGAACCTGTGTTAACACATTCGTGACCGGTATATTTTTTTTCCTTTTTTTAATACTGAGTATCGGCAAAATAATGAATTATTTAAATCTATATTTAAATAATAAAATATAATATTGTATTAATATAATATAAATATAATAATATAATAAATATAATATTATGTAATTAATATAATAAATATAATAATATAATAAATATAATATAATTAAATATAAAATATAAATACAATAATATAATAAAATATAATTATTTAAATATTATATTGAAATAATTTAATATAAATTTAATATATAAAATTTATATTTATATATTTATATATTTAACCCTTTGCACTCGAAGTTATATATATTTTTCATTTTATATTATAATTAACATATTATATTATAATGTATTATTATGTTATAATATAATTTTTTATATATATTTATATTATATAGAATATTATTTATATTATTATATATTATATATTTATATTATAAAATTTATTTTAATAAAACTTTTAAAAAATTACAAATGACGTAAAAGAACTTGAAAAGACCGTCGTTGGATTGACCGTCAGTGATCGCGAATGTGTGTTAATAAATAATTATATGATGAATTTAAACAAATTTTTGTACGTCACATCGAGCAATCTCAAAAGATCTAGAGAATCTTAATGGATGAATGGAAAGGTCATTGGAGAAAGCAAGATCTGCAAGATCTTTTTCTAAAATAAACTCGTACTACCGGATGGAATATCGTTTATCAAACAATCGTCAGATTTTCTTCCTGTAAGTAGTCAGCACTTTTTCTTTATTTCCTGTCACTATTTCTAAACAAGTTATTATTTTGTTGTTTTTATTTATCATTTTTTTTAATAACTTAAATAACTAATGTGAAAAACATGATACAACAGTTTATTATCATTTGTCCATTTAAAAAAAAAATGATAAAGAGAAGGTTCGATATCTACATAGATGTTCACGGATCTTCGATCGACCTTTAACACTTACATAGTTAACTTCTACTTTCTATCTTGCTTCAGGCAATTTGTAAGTAACAAAGAAAACTAAAACAAGAAAAAGAGAGAGAGAGAGAGAATAAAAAAAAAAAATTAAAATCCAGTTACAATTGGTATCAGAAATAATTCGTGAGACACGTCGTTGATTCGTTTAAAAGAGCAGAAAATCATAGAAAATCATTTGAAGCTAACGTAAGAAATAATTCAATATGATCGAGAATCCTAAATGTGAACGGTAAGATCATTTTGGAAAGTTTCTTCTTGTTGTTCATATGGTAGAAGGTATGTTGGTTGGGTCACGAAGGTGCACTCCTCGTGAAAGGATTTGGTGGTACCTTAAGAATGTTCACTTAAACCACGCCCTTCTCATACGAGGCGTAAGCCAGTTATACATTTTTTTTCTTTTTTTTTTTTTTTTAGGTCGATCTTCTCTACTTTGATAAATGCTTTCTCAATTCTTTCGTAATACGATTTTAATTATTGGGTTGGCAAGAAAGTCATTTCGATTATCTCTAGTGTGAAATAAAACTCAATTGTTTCTATACTAAAAAAATTAATTTTAAATTAAATAATTAAATGTTATTAACACATTCGTGATTGCTAATTAGAATTCACGTCTTTTCAAGTTCTATTTTTAGTTGCCGTTGACATGATTCACGTCATTTTGTATTTTCCAAGT
This sequence comes from Polistes dominula, assembly GCF_001465965.1. The sequence goes on along the minus strand of NW_015149073.1, from coordinate 78,082 downwards.
TTTATAAAAATAAATTTTTATATAAATATATAAAGTTTATATCTATATATTTATATAAAATAAATTATTAATTTATTATATTATCTTCTTCTTCTTCTTCATATTTTTATTAGGACTTTGTCATGTTATATTTTAACTGTATACTCATCTATTATCTTGTATTATTATATATTATTTATATTAAATATTTAAATGTATTAAATATATAATATAATATATATTAAATATATAAAAATATATTAAATATATAAAAATATATTAAGTATATATATTAAATTTATATTTAATTATTTTAATATAATATTTAAATAATTATATTTTATTATTCAAACATAAATTTCAATAATTCATTATTTTTGCCGGTACCCAGTATTAAAAAAAAAAAAGAAAAAATATAATATATAAATATAATAATATAATAATATAAATAACTAAAAAACTTTAACATTAACATTAACAAAAGAATAGCGAACAAATATAATGTTATTTATTAGTGCAAACCGAAATTACTTTCTTGCCAACCTAATATTTATTAAAAATCTACTATTTTTTTGTTGGATAATACACGGTTAGACAATAATTCTGAAATGTTATTATAAATCGATAATAATACTTTTGTTTTTTCAATTAAATCGTACTTGGAATTCAATCACTTTTCATTCATATTTAAAATATGATATTTATGATTTTGCTTATAGAAAATGATCGTTGCAACATAGTTTAATAGAATTTGTATGTATTACATTCTACTCGTCTATTATGTTTTGAACGAGTAACGACAATAAAGATCGTGGCTTTCTAAAAGATAAACGACCTTAACGTCATCGTTCTCATAAACTATTCATTTAAAGGATTCATTTTGAAGATCTCTTTCTCTCCGTTTTCTTTAAATCTATTTTGAAAGGTTCATTCTCTCCATCCGGCTAGTAGACACCTACGAATCATCTCTGAAACTATTCCAAACGAAATCACAGTGTGCTATTATTATTTCTAGCTACTAGATTATGCATGCCGGTTATTATCGATCGATCTTTCAAATTATCCTTTTGCTGAGATGTGCCGAAGATTTCACTTTTAATGAGTATGTTACTTGCTCGATCTAAACAGAAGAAAGAGTCGATTTAATTGCAACTTAAAGAAACTGCAAATATCACCTATGACGAATTTGCAATTTTACCATTAATCCTTAGAGTGCTATGAACGTATATATGCGTTTGGTAAAAATTATCAGAGTGGTCTATCGATGCATATACATACGTGTTTGTTAATAGTAATGTAAAATATAATGTAATGTTTATATTAATGTATATTATAATAATAATTTTATTATTAATATTAAATAGTATTATATATTATATATTAATATAAAATAGTATTATCAAAATATATAGTGTATTATATATTATTATAATAATACTATTCTATAGAATATAATATAATAATATAATAATATAATATATAATAATAGAATACTATAATATAATATATAATAATAATAATATTATAATAATATATATTATTATATTATATAATAAATATAAAAAATAATATTTATATATTATATAATATTTATAATATTTATTATAATATTTATTATAATATAATACATTATATGCAACAAAACATTTGAAATAAAAATATTCATCATTCAAAGGATTAAGCAAATTGATCGATAGATTAAAGAAATCGTTTGGACTGTTATTACATAAATAATTATTCATACAATTATTTATGAAATAAATTCAAGGACGACTAATCGGAACGATGTTGTCGTCTACCTTATTGGAGAAAGTTATACAACACAGCTTTAGGACACTCGATGTAGTTTAGTAGATTAGTTAGATACAATATTATTCTTTTTTTATCTATCATCGTTCAGTTTCTTTCAACTAGGAAGCTGTTATATTGGTCCGCTTATGAAATCTTGCCAAAGATTAACACCATGACGCGACAAACACGATACCGACACACTATAGTTGAATCATTAGTACCAACGGGATAATTTAATAGAATCACAACTTGGTAAATGCTTTAATAATACAACAACTATAACTATTATCCGCCTTTCACGTCAGAAGTGAAGGGACACTATAAGATCTTTCCCTTTCCTTTTCTTACTAATATCTCATCAAACTTATTTTCTACTCTCTCTCTCTCTCTCTCTCTCTCTCTTTCTTTCTTTCCCCTATTTATTGTATTTCTCTTTCTCTTTCTCTTTCTCAAATATTCTCTCAAATTCATTATTATCATTAATTAATTATTCGTCAAAGTTAAAATTATATTTTGTCCGGGAATAAAATGAATTTTTCAGTCAAAAATATCCCTAGTAGCACAAAATATTGAAAAATATGGAATACATGTGTATTTAATATTTATATATTAATATTAAATATATTAATATATAAATTAATTTTTAAATATATATTAATATATTCAATATATTAGATATAATATATAGTATAATATATAATGATATACTATATAATATGTAATATAATATATAATATAATATATAATGATATAATATATTAGATATACATTAATATATTAAATATATATTAATATATTTAATATTAATATTTATATATTTATAGATATATTATAGATATATTTATAGATATATCAATATTAAAAAGAGATTCGACATTTTTTTAAATATTAAATACACGTGTATTCAATATTTTTCAATATTTTGTGCTACTAGGGATATTAGTGTTATCAAAATCCATTGAAATAGTATTAGGTATGTAATTCGCACGATCGGTCAGCCTTGTTGAATGCTACTATTGCATGCTTGACCAAGAGTAAACGTGACGTGGTGGAAACGTTGACTTTTACTTTCAATATCGATTCTACGTACGTAAGTACGTGTTCTTTAGGATTAGATAAAGATAAAACTTAAACTGGAACAACGAGAGAACAACCTGTGCTACGAAAATACGACGACTTCTTATCATCTGTATTTATTTTTTCAACAAAAACATTTCATTAATTGTAATACGATTTTAAAGATCGATGAACAAAAGACAATTAATTAGTGAATAGGATTAGAACAAAAAAAGGATCATAGAAATTAGAGAGGTATTAGTAATTGATAACCCACGCATTATTTTTCAAAAGTTTAGAGGCAACCTTCTGGAAAAGTATATCGGCTTCGTTTTCCATTTGAAATTGAACACCTTAATGTGATATAGTAAATATACCAATACAGGTACTCTTACTCGTTTCAAATCTAACTCTCACATACCTTTTACCTGCTCGATTGCAAACCAGAGAAAAAAAGTATCGATTTAATTTTTGTTTTTTCTAATTGTTTCGAATCCAGGAAATGAATTTGTTTTTTTCTTTTTTTTTTTTGATTGGTTGTACAAAAAGAGTTTGTAAAAAATAATTCATATATTATAATTATTATATTTGATCACACAGTTTAGACCTGTAATCTTACATATATATACAAACGTATATTCTCGTTTCTCCGATCTCGTGCGTGTTGTTAAGACGTAATAGCAACGTTCAGAGATCGACGACATAACCGGAACTATCTATGCTTGCTAAATAAATTATGATTTTCTCAATTTATATCCGTTCATCGTTGAATTTTCCATCTTACATGTTCAACGATAAATATTTTTTATTGATCGATTATAAAAAGTGAGGTTTCTTTCTTTTTTTTATTACAAATGTAATTATTACTTATGTATATATTTCATAAGAACATTCATTTACTATAAATCCAATGAAATGTATAATAACGAAATCATTACTATGAAATAGTTTTATGGCAAACGTTTGAATCGAACAAAAAGAAAAAAAAAAGAAATAAGATAAGAAAACAAAAAATAAAATATTTCATACGAAGATATCGTTAAATTAAAAGGTAAAATAATTGACGTTTGATCCTTTCACAAGTTGAAAATCAATGAAGGTTGAAAAGAAACATTAAGGATGATCTTGTGTCTGACCACAGACAGGGAATTACTACTTGCCAGCTTCGTTGATCGCTTTGATCACATAATTATCTCGTCAGAGATCACTGAAGCCGTTTGATCGAATTAATTTCATTAAATTATTGAGAACACGAACTATGGAAGATTGATAAATCGATCATGATTTAGTTCTCTGTGTTTTAATCTAATGAAAGAATTTCGTTGTTTCTTTTTTGTTTTTTTTTTTATTGATGATCATCAAACAGGCTTAAAGATATAAGTGTCGAACGATTTGTCGATTGTACTTAATTCCATTTACGTAAATCTTGCTATTTCAAACGATGCTTATCTGACGTAATTGCCATCCTAACGATCACTTTCGCAAGCTTTCGACAACTTAGCAATCGACCTGCTCTTGCTACCGATTCACCTTTCCTTTTAATTCTAACCTATTCAACTAGGTAGATACAAAAAAAAATATAATCCAAAGGATTGGTATATTGCATTTATTAATTATATATATATATATATTTTTCTTTTCATTTAAACAAAGAATCACGTTGCACGTAATGTAGAATTCCAATCGTATGAATCTGATCTGGAAACTAGAAAAACATCTTATATGGACTCGTCAGATGTTAATCAATTCGCCTACTATTCATTTTGTGTGTGTGTGTGTTTCCATTTATTATAATTAATATTCTATTTATTATTCAGATTAATTTCTATTGCTTATTTTTACATAATACAATTGCTAATGAAACTAATGATTTGAATTTGTTATTAGAAAAAGTGATTGTAAGAAAGATATTGTAGTTTATAAGAATTAACATTTTAAATATGTCACAGAGTAAACGTAGCAATATAATTTTAATAGATTATCCGATTATATAAAAAAAAAAACCAAGTTTTATATTACACACATCCGATAGTTCTCGATGGTTACTCTTCATTAAGTTAATTCACAGTTATCAAAAGATAATTACAAGAGAAAGTTTTCAGTAGCCTCTTTGTATAATTAATGCTTTTGCAACTACCTTATCAGAGTATTCGATGTAATTCGTTATGTAAACATAGATCGATCATCAAATTTGATGACTTTGTCCCAGTGATCTATAGATCTATGATCTATAAATTGGTGATGTTAAGCGAATCTTTGTATCTTAAGCATCTTTGTATATTCCGGTTATATACAGTAGTGTATTACCTTAAATTCTTTGGGTATATTTGACAAGTGAGACTTGTCATTTGAATTTAAGAAGCTTATATAAAATATATGAATATTAATATATTATATAATATATAAAATATTATATTTATAATATAATAATATAATATTATATTATAAATATATTAATTTATATTAATTTATATGAATATAAATATATAATATAAAATATAATATAATAATATATTTTATAATATAATAAATTTTTATATCATCAATATAAATATATTTCAAATAAAATCTATTACTTTTACATATTAATCCATATAGCAACAAATTAAATTCATTATATTTGCATAATAATCTTTAAATAATTAATATAATAATCCACAAAAAAACCTTGCAAGTAAATCCAATCACTTGGATAAAATCCTACCTGTCCCTGGATTAAAAATAAAGTAAAGGGGATTCAGACAACAAAGAACGAAAAAAAAAAAACATAAAATATATATATAAATAATATATATATATATAGGAAAGTATATGAAGTAAAACCGGATATGAATAATTTCGCAACTCGTTCGAATGTATAAATCTTTTCTTTCACTTCTACTTATAATTAAAGAAATATATTGTCTGCAGGTGGAAGAGCAGAGATCGCAAACGTTTGGTAACCGAGGTACAGCAAAATTCGATGGAAAATTATTAGATAAATATGAAACTACCAGTGCAGCATCTTCGTTACGTTCGAGATCAAATCGTGAAAGGAAGGGAGAAACTCGAAGAGTATCTAACAACGACAGACAAGTTTCAAGAAATTCTGACAATGTTAAAGAATCTTTTGGATCGAGAGATCGAAGTGTTGCTGATAAGAAGAATAATCCTGAACAATTAACTGATTCGAGAGCAAGATCATCGAGAAGAAACGAAAGAAGATATTTACCTGAACAAAATCAAAAACAAATCTCAAGAAGAATCGATCAGGAAGCAACGTTAGAAGCACCAAGGTTAAGAAAAGAGAACAATGCATCTCGTAGAGTCTCATCTAAAGTAGAATCCATTAAAAAGGGTAATGATCAACAGTTAAATGTTAACACTGGACCATCGGTATTTTCTGGGACTACAGAAAACTCAAGATCAAGAACTGGTAGGAAGATACATACGAGTTATACGGATAAAGAATTGAAAAAAGAATTACCAGTTAGTAGGAGATTCAATTCTGAAAGTTCGACAAATAGTACAAGAAAAAATAGTTCGTCAAGAGGATCTAGGAAGGATTCGGAAAGAGGAATCAAAACTACGGAAGATTCGATGCAATTGACAGAATCTGAAAGTGTCAGGGTTGACATACCACTCATTTTGGCGACTACGGATTATCCAAAACTTACGACTGTGATCAATGATCCTGCTGAGAATCAATATTCTTCATCAAGATCTTCATCTAGGAATGCTGAAAGACGAAATGACGATCGTGAATATTCTAGATCGAATATAAAAGATTCGAGGAATTCTGATAGAACGAAAAATCGGAGAAAATCAAACGATGAAGTTGCTACATCGAATTCGCGATCGGTTCAATCCAGAAGAGGATCATCCAAGTTCGTTGACTTTACCACGCCTGAAACCATCGAGACTGTTACCACTCGTTCGAAAAATAGAAACGATGGAAGAAGTTCGAGAAATCACGTTGACAAAAAATCTAGAACAAGAGATAGAAGTTTGGATATCGTTTCGAGATCAATCACAAATGGAGTTTCAGAACAAGCAGAGATCAAACGTAGGTCTTCTGGTGACAGGAATTCTAGAAATCCTGAAATTAAATCAAGATCTGTAGATACGGTTCAAGATAATCGTGGACGTTCTAGAGGAAGGATCAGAGCTGAGACAACTACACCAAAATTAATTGGTAAGTTTCAAATAATATAATACATGTTATTTTGAAACTTTTATTATAAAATGTTTGTTTGTAGATTTTCCAACAGCTATTCCAATCGAAATGACAACTGGAACGTTAGAGTACACCACACTACCGGTTCCAGAAGTTCCAATTTCAACAACCAGAAGTACAGGACAACGAGAATCGGCTCGTACAGTTACCGAAGGACCATCTCGAGTTAGGTCAAGAATTCGGGCTGTTTCTCAAGGAGGAAGAAATTCCACGAAGGAAGATTATTTTAATCATGGTTTAGGATTTAGAGGTAGAAAATTTCCAACCGATGAAATAACCTCCAGCCCGAATAAACCGATAAAGACATCTTCTACACAAGTTCGTGGTAATCCTGGCTGGACACTAAGAAGAAGACCTGGTCATTTAGATAAGATCGAAACTTCTTCATCGAATAGTACTACTGTTAAAGAACAGACCAATGAAATTATTTCTGTTGATGATAAATCGATTAATACAGAATCTACAACTATCGTTCCAACTACCAGAAGAGGATCGAAGAAGTTAAAAATTGATGAATCAACAACTTCTACTGTGGCGAGTACAACGAAAAATCAAAATCCAAGAAGAGGCAGCAGCAAAATTGTTGAACAAATAAATCCTGTTAAAGATTCCGAAGAGAGTGATAATTATCCTCCTGATTTCAAAGCAAGATTATCACAATTGGTAAGTTTTTTTTTTTTTTTTTAAATTAATCTAATGTTTTTGTTTTCTATTTTAATCTACTCGACGATTACACCAATGATATTTGTTTTTCAGAAAAATTCTAATCCCAAAATTGCTGTTACCAAGAGTAGTACCCCAAGAACTAGTACAGAGGTAAGTTAAATGTGTAATACTTTATAATAATAATAATAATAATTATTATTATTATTACTTAGCTGTATATTGCAATAACACGTTACAAGTTTTATCGTTTAAATTAACTTTCTTCCGCATCTCTCTTCCGATCGTTTTAACATTCACCAACAACAGCCTTGAATAACCACTGATACGTGTAATTACGTGTAACTAAACGATATCGCTTACATTAGCTCAAATTCCTATTTTATGCTTCTTCAATTATTATACAAAATATGTTCATTAATTCCATTTGTCATATTACATCACATATCGTTTGATTAATTGATCAATCGTTGATGTATCTGTCGTTCCTTTTTAAATTGAGGAATATTCTCAAGGTCAATCCAATATTTTTATTCCTTCGTTGTTGCTCTTTACTTTTGTTTTTTTTTCTTTGTAAGTTATTTTGGATCAGGGATATTAAGATTTTAACTTGATTTTTCAAGGATATAGGATATAGGAGAAAGTGAACTGGTTTTGGAAAGATCATCCACTTATTTCACCTTACTGTTTGCTCTCCAATTTCAAATTAGGTCATTGAAATACGATACTTGACTTCTTCGCTTTCTCTTTTATGGTTTTCATTGTTTGTTTTTGTTTTTTTTTTGTTTTTTTTTTTTTTTTCAAAAATCTCATATTTTTGTCAAGGTTCCAGACAAAAAAAGAGACACGAATTTACGGATAAATTTGTTTCTAAGATTATGACAATTGCTTTTAATGGAGGGTTGGATTAATTTACTTGAAAAATAGAATTATTTAAGAGAAAGGTAACATACATAAAACATATTTTATTAGAATTTGATTTGGTAAAAAGTAGTCATGCCAAAGTTGATTGACAATTTGATAAGATTTACAATATTAATATGTTGCATCCTGCAATGAGAAAGTTAGCTTGATTAATAATTATTATATTATATCGACAAAAAATCGTGAAAGTTAATAATATTTTTTTTTAAATTAAATTTATCTTTTTAATAATAAAAATAATTAATCATTGCAGTGATCATGATCGTTTCATAAGAGACGAACATTTTTAATAAACTTTAGATTACTTCGAATGAGTTAATCGGAACAGAATGACTTCAAAATGTAGGCTAGAAAGGATCTAACATGAAAGTTGTATGTTTCTTGATAATCTCGCACGTCCGATGTTCCATTTTATGATTAAAATAAAATCAAATCAAAACAAATGAAAGAAAAATATGAAAAAAAAAAGATTTCTTTCTCTGATTTGAAACACATGGCGAGAGGATTGGCGGCATACTTTGTAATTATAGATCAGTAGATTACTTTTGTTGATCGTTTTCTCTCTGTCTCTCTCTGTCTCTCTCTCTTTCTCTTTCTCTCGCTTCCTCTTTCGATCAATCGAAAGGATTACTTTTACAAGATAGGCTACGTGTACTCGACGACCATGACAATTGACACGCGAGTGAACGTTTGAAATCGCACGAATTACAAAATTTACCTCTCCCTACAAGTCTCTCTCTCTCTCTCTCTCTCTCTCTCTCATTGCCTTCTTTTCTCTCAGGCTTTTACTAAACGCAAACAAAATATCACTTTTGCTATTGTATATTAGATAAATGCACTGGCAGCAACAACAATATCAAAAACAAAATTAAATAGAATCAAAAAGTAATGACAGTAGATAAATCATAAATCATAGATCGTTTGTATAGTGTCATTTTCATCTTGTAGAAAAATAATTTAGAAATCAAATACATACACCTGTCTCCCGATTTACATGGGTTTTATGAGAAACCTATCTTCAGTGTAAATTTAGGGAGGGATAGATGTACTATATCATAGTTTTGTAAAAATATTGAGTTGGCAAGAAAGTAATTTTGATTTTCTAGCGTGAAATAAAACTCAATTGTTTCTAAACTAACAGTTGTAAACAAAATTACATAAAATTTGTTTCTATAGCAACCTAAAAAGTGTCAACTACCAAACATCAAAAGAACAAAATTCTGACATAGAATAACGAAACAAACATAACTTTATCTATTGGTGCAAGCTCAAATTACTTTCTTACCAATCCAATATTAGACAATTAGAAATCAATTTAGAAATCAAATACACACCTGTCCCCCAATTTACATGGGTTTTATGAGGAACCTATCTTCAGTGTAAATCTGGGAAAGATAGATGTACAGTTTTGTAAAAATATTAGACAAGTAGTAAACGCTTGATTGGAATAATTGAAATTCTGTAGTAGAATAAAAATCAAATCACATAAGCTTTACGATTAGTTGAACCGATTAGATAACGCAAAGAAAAGAAAGGTAGAAAAAGGAAAGAAAAACAAACCAAACTTGAAGTTTCAGTTGTTAAGCAGCTCGATGAAGTCATGGCTCGAAAGGGTTGCCAGTCAATTGGCAGGATGGATCTTTTCCTTCCTACGTTATCTCGGGCTCATCCTTTTTCCTTAAATGGACACTTACTTTCATTATATTTATTTTCATAAATTATAGAATTATTTTATATATCATTCGAGTTTAGTCGAAAAGTTTAGACGATGTAGGATCGTAGAAAAATATCTAATGAACGAATGAAAAAGTCTCTCTCTGTCTCTCTCTCTCTGTGTGTGTCTCTCGTGGTGGTCTGCATCGTTTCAATGACCTTGAGAAGGATTCCTCTAAGGAGATGGATAATTTCTTCAATATGATCAGGGTAACAGATTAACTCTTTCTCTTGTTTCTTTACTTTTTAAAAATCTTTTTCATTGTGAAATGAATTTAGAACAAATGTTTTATGATAGATCCTTCCCTCGATTGATTTTTTTACAGGGAAAGAAATCATCGTCTACCTTATTCTCAGAAAGATCAAAAATGAAATTGGAATTAGCTAGGAGATTGGTGAAGCCTGAATTGAACGATCAAGAAAATGTTTTGGATTTGACTGGCAAATCTAAAACAACTGACATGCCGATTGCTGAAGAAACGAAGAAGGTTGACAAATTAGTAGCTAAAGTTAGTAAGACCAGTCGAATGGATGATCAACGTAAATTGGATAAGCTTGAGGAAAATTCATCTCGTCAAAAAAAGGGAAGAATTATATCTGAGAGAACAGTAACGTCGATATCGGTTCAAGATGATACACCAAATTATGTTGTCGAAACAGTGACCAAAGTTACCGAGGAAATCTTTTCAACTCGTAAAAGCAAAACTCAAGATTTATCTTCTATTACTTCGAAACCTTTGAAAGGTTTTAATAGTACACCTAGAAGTGCAATCAAAGAATTCAAATCAAACAATTTATTAGCTAGACGTAATAAATCTTTGGAAAGAGATTCTAACAATGGTCTTCTTACTGATATTCACGTAGATACGAGTAAGATTAAATCGAACAAACAACAATCCTTTTCAATTATCGAGAATGAAGAGAATCAAACGAAGAAGCCAAGAATGTTGAACAGCGTGACTAAAGCTAACTTTCAAACACGTTATCCGAAAAAATTGATCAAAGACAAGATCGTTGAAGATACTAACGAGATTCCTGAACAAACTACATCGAGAACGTCTTCAGTTACCAGTAGATACAGTAGAAAAAAGGTTGATATTTTTAAACCTTTTGATCCTATTCCAAAAACTATTACAACGGTGACTTCAACGTCTTCAAAAAGACGAGAATTTCGGCCAAGAACAGCGACTTATCGTAGACATTCTGAAATACCAACGACCTCGGTACAATCAACCAACAAGGTTGACATTAATTCGGGTGTAGCAATCACACCTAAGACACCCAAGTATCATGCTACTTTGAAAAGTTCAACACCGACTACTCGATCGATACCGCAAGAACCACAAGTTAGCGTTAGGATCAGCAACGATACTAATTCGATTGAGTCTGGTATTACCGACAGCAGCAATGGTAATACTGGTTCCAGCAACATCTTCAATCCTACTAGAAGTGCCTTTCTCAGTGGTAACAGTACTCTTCTCGAACAACTACGCAGTACTGTAGCGCCGCTTCTCAGCTCTTTGGGTAACAAAACACCGATTTTTGCTGGATCCTACAGCAACGTTAACAACGGAGTAAGTTTATTATTTTTTTTAATCATTCTTGATAATAAGTTTCTTTAAATTTCGATATGAGTTCATTTTTTACAATTAACAATAACGTTTTGTTAATAGAAATATTTGAATTTGGATCTTACAGAGCTCTACTCCTAGGATCACTCCAAGTGGATCACCACCAAGATTTAGTGCTAGGTACAAAGGAGCTGAATTGTTCGTTAGAAAATCAACGGGTTATCAAGCAACTGTACCTTCGATTACAAGTTCTTCAACAACTCAAATTACTCCGATAGAGGTAAGATAATATAAATGATATGCAAAACATATTGTATCCACACTCAATTTCTTGCACGTTTTTGATTTCTTTGAATAAATTGAGGTATCAAGTGAAAAAAAAAAAAACAAAATGGTAAAAGGAAGGTAAGCAAATTGTTTGCAATCGTGGATGGCTTCTTAGGCTGGCTCCGTATGAATAAACATGAACATTAGGAAGAATCACGTGATTATTATTTTGTGTGCTTAAAAGGTATTCACCACGAAGATCGAAGAGGATTTGGAGAGTGTTGCACCACCATCTTGGTCCACCGATCTTGGTATTACTACCAGCCCCAATGGAATTTTCAATTCGGAGAACGTTGATACGAATAATCTTCGTTAGATTATTATAGTGATTACTGATTTTATATAATTAATCCCCAAATATTTTATATTATGATTATCTTCTTCTTCTTATTTTTACAGCATTACCATTTTTCATTAATTATTAATATATATATCAGTCATTTATTATAGGTTGTGGTATATAGTATAGTATACACTATAGTTATTAGGGTTTCAATGTGATTTCTCAAATTATCACGCTCTAGCATGCAGCACCTTGAAAACGTCAGTAATTTGCACGTGGATTTGAAGGAATTTTCACTGAACAAAAAAAAAACAAAGAAAAATAACGAAAGGGTTTATTTTCTTTTTATTTATATACAATAGATATACATAATAAGTATATAGATACACACTAATGCACCGTAGATATTTAGCCAGATATTATTAACACTTTTATTTTTTATATTGACGTAACATTAATTGTTGTTCGAAAAATTTGGAATAACGTATAAATGAAAGTATTGTACTATAATACATAAACATTTTATATATACATATATATATTATTTTGTAATAAATGTATTGCTTTCTTGCATTGCACGCGATATGCAATTTTTCGTCCTTACTTTATAACTGTATATGTATGTGTGCAACATATACATCAAAAATGGTTACGCGTATACGTTAAATCTACCAATTAAATATAAAATATCTTTTAAATATTATTATTCAATTTAGATCTTGACAAAATATTTAGTATTTGATTTTCTTTCTTTATTTGTTTTTAATGTGATAAAAAATGAATTAATCATTTAAATGGTAATCCCTGTTTAATGTGATAGAACATAACGATGATTATCCTGTTCTATTTGTTTGAACATTCCACGTGACTACTGTAACGATGGTGAAAGTACGATATCGTGTGCGTAATACGTGAATTTCTTATATATTCGATATACGTACCTGGAACTTGGCGTAGGTGGTAGGGGATCGAGTTTTATAGGAAGAAGGAAATATGCGGCACGTTAATCGAGGTCAACTTGTAAGTTAATATGTCAAAAACATCACAATTGTCTTGACTTTATTGATTTTTCTTCTTATTTATTTATCAAACAATTCACTACTAAATTTTGACTATCATTCGTGAAATAAATTATAAATCGATGGGCCAAGTTGTTTGACTTTAATCGAATTTCATTCTATCTTTCTTTGCGATCTTTATTGAAGAATATTTTTGTTTCCAATCGAAAGACAGCATCCACATTTGTGGAAGGTGCTTAAAGTTGTAAGATATTTCTATAGAAGTAGAAAAAGACTTCCAAGTGAACGGCCAGTTTTCTAGATAGCCGTGTAAGAGAGATCTTTAACCTTAAGAACGAGTTTATCTGCTATATACCCGATCGCATATAGTATATCATACTATTTCATAGTATTTCATAGTATTAGCTAGTTTCTCAGGTGTTCCTGTTCGTACTCTTTCTCATATAGTTCAGGGATTTACCAAGAGATGGTGTATGCTCACTTAATTGGCTAAGCAAGCCGTGTATCAATCGGTATTAATGATCATTTCTTTTCTTCTAGGTAATCTACGATCGATTTGTAAATAGAAATATACTCGTATATCTAATTTACACCACGAGGCACATTATTCTATGTATAGCACTTGCACGCACCTTTCATTTTCTGATTACAGAATATTGGTTCAGCACTGCCACCACCTATTGATATTTCCAGTCCTGGAGAGCCCAAATTCTTAACATACTATCAAGCATTGGAATCGGCTAGCATCCAAAATGAACAAGGGGATTCTCAACAGCAACGACTTAATGACACTGTAACTCAGGTAGACTCTAACAACGCAACTAACGGCACCAATGGCAACGCCAATTCTAACAATGACACCACGAGTCCCACGAATGTAGAGACCGCGAGCCCACAGACCCCAAACACTACCAACACCCAACCGGATAATCTATCGAACGAAAACCTAAACCAGGATATGGAGAACCCCAGCACAGTTACCACGGAAGGTTTACCCGAGTCATTAAATGCATCCACGACTGTTGAACCCCTTGAGTCAATGATAGAAACTAACACGACAACTACCGAGTTGTCTACTAGTGCTGCAGTTGTTGAAGAAATGTCAACGACACAAGACAGTCCAATTAGTACAGATCCTGTAGATACTTTGTCTTCTACCCCAACAATGGAACCTACCTCTATGATAGTAACTTCTATGAACGATGCTCTTACAACTACTGTGACCCAATCATCGGATTCAGTTGAGACAATGAGTTCCAGTACAGATGTAGTTAGTACTACGGAATCGATTACTATCGAAAGTCGTTTAGTAGATTTACCAGAGACTACAGAAGTGACTAATAACATGGATACCACTCCAATAACAAGTACAACGCAAAATGTAGAAAATTCCTCAGCCCCATCGGACAGCACAACTATCGTTCCTACCGAATCAACAACTTCGCAGGCATCATCTATCGTTTCAACGACTTCTTCCATTGAAACGTCCACTGAAAGTATCGAAAGTAACATTATAGAACAATCCGATGTAACTTTGAGCAGCAGTACTGAATCGAATGATTTCACGTCTACTATAAGAACAACGACTGATCTACCAATAGTAACGACTTTCCGTACGAGGTTGATAGACTTTGCTCAAGACATTTTATCTCGTTTGCAAAGTTCTATAGGTTTAACAACCTTACCACCAACTTTAACTACGACTCCAGCTGCAACAACCGAGATACCAACTACAACGTCTGATTTGGATACAAATATCATTTCGAATAATCCAGTTGAGAGTACTACAATCGTTCAACAACAAGAAACCACTACAGTTTCTGACGATATCACATCTGTATCGATGGATGCGTCAACTCAAGAAGCAGTAGGTTTCAATGATTCAGAAACGAATACTTTGGAAACTGTTGAAATTAGTTCTACCACAGATTCGAGCACAACAGCGAGTGCTGAAAGCTCTGATTTAACATTGGATATAGAATTGCTAACTCAACCTGTATCTTCTATAAGCCTTGAGAATGAATCCAGTGTAAATATCACCACCCCAGAGAGTCCCATTAATTCAACAGAAATGACTACTTTCCTACCAACGACCTTACAAGATTCTACTTTAGAAAGCACTATTACTGATGCTCCTAATGACACGTTACTCACCGAATTAATGACACTCGCGAAGTCCCTGTTTTCGGAAGCCATGAACGAGACCTCCCTTCAAACTAAATTGGACAATATTTCAATCACAATTGATTCGGAAAGAAATGTGGAGAATATTGAAAGTAGTTTGACCACTGATTCTAGTACAACGGTGATAAATATTGACAACGGGTCCCTTAATGACAGTACTACGGAGAACGTGGCAGAGTTTTCTACCGAAGTTCTATCAGAACAGGTAGAGACGACAACGATCAGTTCAGAACGTGAAGAAGAGACTACTTTAGCAATCGACCTGTCCGAAAATGAAATAGAATCCACTACTCCTTTTAGCCCAACAACGATTACAAATACTGAAATTGTGGACGATAGTTTAGCTCTTAACGTAACTCAAAACGAAGTGGAATTTATTCAGACAAATGATACCAGTTTTGAATTAGGAACAACGTTAGAAAATGTTGAGATTACTACTACCACTGAACCACCCATCGAAAACGAAATAGGAATTGTCCCGAATGAAGAATTTGAGAATATAACTGAGAGTTCTGTAGAGATTATGCAGGATGCAGAAACAACGACGGTTTCTACTGCTGATCTTGAATCGACGACACTCAGTTATGATTTTCAATCGACCACGACCCAGACTCAGACAACTACCCTTGTAGGAAATATAGATATATCGGTCTCATCTACTCCAAGTATGGTAGCAGAATCGTTGACAACAACCACTGTGGTAAATGATGATGAATTGTCGACAAGAAATCCTTTAGATACTGACACTGAAATACCTACTAGTACAACAGAAATTACATTATCATCCGCAAACATCGAACTTTTAACTCAGTCGACTGTAATCAATGATAGAAGTAGTACTAATCTCGTTTCAACCGAGCCCATGTCAACCACTACAATAACAGAGCCCACAACTGCAACGGAAATAGTAACTAATAATGATGATATTTCAACGAGTCAAGCCCCTGAAATAATTATTACCGAAACCATAACCGAACAAGCTCTTGATGAATCTATCGAAAGCAACAGAACTAACCAAACAATTGAAATGACTTCGACGGAAATGGTTGTTAACGATGCAGAGGTAACTACTAACCCACCGTTACTAACAACCGATACAGATTTGTTGAATTTAACAAATATTACTGGGACTATCACCACTAACCGGCCAATCGAAACAACCACAACGATAATACTCACAGATCCCTCATTATCTCCCCTTGATTTCATGAACACCACTCCAACTGATATTGACCGTTTGCAGGATGCAACACCAGCAACTGCCCAAGGGACGGCAGCCTCAGGAACAATGCAATTCGATCAAATGAACGAAACCACCATCATTCCCTCCACCATCATCACAGAGTCTCCAACCACAACAACGTCAGACTCTTCCAATTCCTTAATCACTGAATCCTCTTCATCTGGTACATCGACATCCATTGATACGACAACGACGGCGACGACGACGACGACGATAATGACGACCATGACACCTACAACGACTACGACGATGACGACGACGACCATGACTACACCAGCATCTTCAACAACGACCGATCGTCCACCTGAAACTACAACTGCAACTGAGTCTACAACGTCTGCCATGCAATCTACGGAAGATAACATTGATATAAATGATAATCTTATCTCAACCGAAGCATCAACGAGTATTTCCACAATGTCAGCCTCTACTACATTGTCTCCAGACGTTTCCAATTCAATATCCAGGATGGATACAAACGTCGAAACAACGACAATGGATTTAATGGCAGAGACAACTACAACCCCAGCTCCAAGTTCAACTGCAGCAACTACTACAACCACCGCACCGTCTACTACGTCTCAAACTATTCCCAGTATGCCTCAATTATCATCGGAATCTCCAGTTACCACTCAGGCGACGTTCACCAGTCCATACGTGGGTCGATTTGGTGGTAGCAGGCTTACTCCAGCCCCTAGATTTAGTCCTAGCTCGTCTACCAGAGTTCCTCTACGCGATTATCACGTTTATGGGATTTATCCTAATAAAACGATCGTCAGGAAACGTCCAGAAGATAATCTCATCGATGCTAGAAACGTTGACAGCCCATACGTCATATTTGGTATCTACCCTGATGGCAGATTGGTTCGGAAGT
Source organism: Polistes dominula (assembly GCF_001465965.1). Next base: position 60,239 of record NW_015149073.1, on the reverse strand, counting down.
TCCCAAATGGCACGATCATACCAGATCCACCAAGCAATCCGGTCGAGGTTGTCTTTTCTCTTAGCACTACAACTACCACTAACAGACCACCACCCGTGTTCTTTTATAACCAGGCTAACCAAGGCACTTTTAATCAATACCAAGCCCCGAGCTATTATAATAATCGTAGACCTGTCGCCAACCTGATGACAAATGCCCAAAACTTTGGCACCGTTGATTTGGGACTTACTGGTAACGCGATCAGCGGATCCAACGGAGGTGGAGCCGATTTCTTGGGCCCACTTGGTACCCCCGGTAGCGTCGCGACCACAAATACAATGGTATCTCTATCCCACATATTTAAATTCGTTCATCATAAATCTGTGACGAGTTGACAATTTGTTCGAGATCGTAACTTTCATTTCTTTTCGATTTTTTTCTTTGAAACGATACTGCTGTTGTTATATCGACATTATTTTTTTCAATATCAATACAAATAATAATATAGAAATTGACAGCAGTATCAATAAGTAGTATACTAACGCTTTTATTTAATTTGACATAATTTCATAGCTAGACTAATAGTTTCCCAGTGTCACGACTAGTGTCAATTTTATGAATCGAGTAGATAAATGTGACACTGTGAAAGCATGCGTTGATAATTTGATTTTATTGTATCTTTCTTTCTCTTACTTTCTTTCTGTATATATTATAATAATCTCGAGCAATCGGATTTAAATTTGAAAACTTGTTCAATTTCTCCTATAGAGTTCCATAAACCCATCGTAAATATGATATTTAATTGACGTTCTTTTTCAACAGGATAAAAGTATCGAAACATGATGATCGAGTTGTGTAGAAACTTGTACATAGAAAATTTTCTTTCTTTACGTTTTGGCACTTTTGTAAATATTTTTCGCACCCTCACAGCACTCACTGTAGTCACCTAATTACACGGAAGTCATATTTCGATATTTCTAATGCTACGCTTATATGATTTGATGAACCTTTTACATTAGTTTGATGTATTTTTATGACATACTGATGAGTTTTCTTCATTTTTAGGGATCTGGACAGAATGGTATCAATGGACGTATCTTTCAAGATCGGCAAAGGGATGAAGGTAGTAGATCTAGAGAATCTGCAGGTCAACGTAACTCGGTATATATTGGACAGGTAAAAAGTGCAAAAGAATAGGCAAACGAAAAATATGATTTCATTTACTAGCTTCACATTATTTCTAATTAACAGGACAGATTTGTTAATTATTGGACTAATGGTGCACCTAGCACCAATCCACGTGTTGTCAGTGTCAACATAAATTCAGTTGCAGTAAGTGATATGTTGTAATGTTCTTTTTAAAATGTTATTACAACAAAATTCATATTTCATATCAGAATGCAGCAAGCGAAGGACCAGCATCGTCTTCGAGAATACCTTCCTTTGACAATTTGTTGAATGGTCAATCCAATGGTGATCAGATGACGGCTCCTCCAGGTTTTCTATGGCGGGATCCTCTGGATCAGATTTTTGGAATTACCACTAATTCTCCAATAATAACTGCATCGATTGCATCCAATACTTTGGTGCGTTTTATTTGAAAAAAGCTCAACGTTTCTTGATAAGTTCAATTTCCTAATTTTTGGTATACTTTTTAGGATGACTCGAATGAAAGTAGTCCAACTTTCGATGCACGTCCTGTAGGTCCTTTTGTTGAAGTTTTTACACCAGTTTCTGGTATGGCGTCTTCTTCTCCTCCTACTGCTGAAATGCCTTCGTCGACAACTACTACAACCACAACCACACCAGCTCCAACAACGACTACTACAACCACAACCACACCAGCTCCAACAACAACTACTACTACTACTACAACTACACCGGCTCCAACAACAACTACTACTACTACTACAACTACACCGGCTCCAACAAC
>NW_015149073.1:1830-58315 GCF_001465965.1 Polistes dominula | reverse complement strand
ACTACTACTACAACTACACCGGCTCCAACAACAACTACTACTACTACTACAACTACACCGGCTCCAACAACTACTACTACTACTACAACTACACCAGCTCCAACAACTACTACTACTACTACTACAACTACACCAGCTCCAACAACAACTACAACCACAACTACACCAGCTCCAACTACAGTAACTTTACAAGCAACAACACCAATAAATATGCGAACCCAGAATGCTTTCGGTACAACGTTTGATGATCTGGCATTTTTGAACTCTCTTGTAAGTGAATTAAACTTGTTATTAAAAATTATCTTCTTTATCACGAAGAAACAAATTTACATAGAAATATATAATTTGTTTTAGTTACAACCTAATGATGGCCCAACAACACAAAAAACTTTGAACGACGTGGAAAAGCTTTTAGCCAATAAGGTAATATAACGATCCAAGTATATTTATATAATTTATCTAAACTTAAATACTGCAAAAAAAGAAAAAACAGAAAACGTTTAGTAGATTCTGAAAAGGCTAACAGAACAATTACGTATGTAAGAGCAAAAACACAAGGTAGATAGTACCTAAGTCATCATTAACTAATAAAGCTGTGGAGAGCGCAAAGTGGATAGTAATTATCGTCCAGCTACTCCAGCAGTATTCAGGAGAGAAGCGAGAAACGTGTGTGCACGAACTTTCCTTTCACTATTTGCACAATCCTTATTTCGTTTTTAATACTAGCCTGTAATAATTCAAGATATACATATTTCTAGTAACTCCTTTCTCGTGTTTCTCAAACTACACAGAAATAACACTTGGAATTAGTGAATCACTGTGATATATGCAAAATGTGCTTTGTTTTACCTAATAGGATAATATTAAAAAAAAAAAAAAATAAAACAACTGTTATTATCAAGATCGCACAACACTTACAACATGTAATTATATCATGTTCTTTAGATAATATCTCTTGCCTTGAACAATGCTGGACCTACTCGTTCACCAAAAGCTATTCAATTTGCAAATGCATCTCCAAATTCAATAGAAGTGTCACCAGTAACTGAAGCATCGTCATCCGCCCCGATAATCATCGATTTGTTACCGTCTTCTACTACTAAAGCAACAACGATATCTTCATCAACATTGAAACCAATTAGTACGACACCTACAATTATTGGAAAACCTATTAAAATCTCCGACTTAGCTGCCAGTGCACAAACTCACAGTTCTGCGGTATCAAGTAGTACGACTAAGTCACCAATGATCGTCACAGCAAAATCTATACCTTCCAAGCCTAAAACAACGACATCAGCACCTGTTCAAGGAATAGGTGCCAGTTTGTTGCAAGCACTCTTTGGTGGAAACTTTTTCGGACCTTCTACCACAGCAAGGCCTGTTAAAACTACACCTAGACCAATCAAAACGACACCGAGAATCGTTGAAATCACGCAGAGACCTATTGTAACGACTCAATCGTCTATCATACCTAGAATGGTTAACATTTCTGACATAACTATTGATACAACTAAACCAACGACATCGACGACGACGACGACGACAACAACCACACTGAAACCAGTAACTACTACGAAACAAGTATTACTAAACAATCCAAATCCTAGGCTTCCTAACGTTATTAGTTCAACGTATTCACCGGAAGATGACGCTAAATTCTTGGCAGCACTATTTAATTCGCTTCAGCAATCAAGTGAGTTGAGGATTAAATTGCATTACGTGAAATTGGATTTTTATTGATGTTTTTTTTTTTTTTCATTTTTTCTCGACAGATAAGAAAAATCAGAAACCTGGGACACCTGTTCCGACATCAGCTCTAGATGACGAAGCTTTCTTGAGAGCTATTTTGTCTGGTCAAGCTAAAGTTCCATTAGTTACGACTACACGATCACCTGAAATTAACAATGCAGCTCTCTTGGCAGCCCTTTTGAAGGCTCAAGGCATCGAACCATCCACACCAGCTACTAATCTTCGAGAACAATTACAATTGGCTGTAAGTCAAGTACTGTATATTATTTTAATGAATAATTAGGAAATTGTTTAAATGTCCATCAATTTGTCTGTTTGATCAGAGTCTAGAAAAAAATCTCGTTTCACTTCCACCAAGTACTACGAGTACTCCTCGACCAACAACCACAGCAAGACCAACCAGTACGACGGGAAGACCATCGTCAACTTCAAGGCCAAGACTACAAACGACAACGTGGTCACCTAGCTCGACTTATCCACCACCCCTTTTCAGTGGGTTCGCCAATTTTGTTAATCCACTTCAAAATGCACAAAACAATAATAATGACGTAGGAGGTGAGGGTGCACGTAATCAAGTGGTGAACGTTGCTCTTGGTGCTACTAGAGCGTTCAGTCAGTTCCTTGGTGCTGCCATTACGGTAATTAACAAATTTTCTGTAAAAAAAAAAAATAAATTATTTCATTTCATATGAATAATTATTATGTCATATTTTACAGGGTGCGGCACAGCAGTTGCAATCTTTCGTAAGAAACGGCACGAGAATTGTATCAGAGGCTGTTGGATAAAATGCAATTATCTTGAAAAATTCTTAAAATAGGCATCGATGAAAACAGCGTTTGATCATTGGACTAAGATCTATAATGGACTACGATCTAAAACTTTATATAGATCAACGTATTAACTTTATCAGTTTAACGTGAGAAAATAATGTTCGACGGAAGTTTCCAACGATGTGATGGACGATTTTAATATTTATATATATATATATATCTATTTTATGTTTACTTAAATGTTCACATTGTTTTTTTTTTTTTTTTTTTTGGCAACAGCAATCGATCGTCTTCTCTTCGAGCAGTTTTATCAGATAACTTTTACGTTTTCTTTTTTTTTTTTTTATTTTATTTCTTCTTCTTCTTCTTCTTACTCTAATCTTTTCTTTTAAACAATGACGAGAACAATTTGAACCTAGAAAAAGAAAAAAGAAAAAAGAAAAAAAATAAAAGTGAACAAGAGAGAAGAAGAAGAAGAAGAAGATTTTAGAAATACGACGCTTTGTAAATGTTTCTAGGGTAGAGCCCATTTCTCAGCCCTTTTTCATCCCTTGGACTTTCTCGCACAGAAATGGCCACACATATATACATATATATATACCGCTTGAGACATTTGTAACGTTCGTCGTAATTAACGTAATTAATCGCAAGGGTCGCGCCTCGTCACGGGAGAAAGAAAGGGAAAGGGAAAGGGAGAGAGGGACGAATGAAGAAAGACGAGACGATTCGCGACGCGAGCTTTGTACTTAGCTCCAAGCTGAGGGCCACACACGAAGGTTGAATTAAAGGCGACTATGTACGTTGTTGATGCTTGCCGTGAGAGATAGAGAAAGATAGAGAATAAAGGTGGAAAGGGTGGAGGGGGGAGAAGAAAAGAGAGAGAGAGAGAGAGAGAGAGAGAGATGGTGGTAATTTAAGATACATTTAAGAGTGAGAAAAAGAAAGTGAGATATACAGGTAAATAGAAAGAGAGAGAGAGAGAGAGAAAAAGAGTGAGAATGAGAGTGAGATAGTATGAGTGAAAGGGAGAGATAGGGTGAGAGAGAGAGAGAGAGAGAGTGAGATAGACATGAAAATGTCACCAGCACATTTTTTTTTCCTCCTTACCTTTCACTTCCTCTTTTTTATTTTTATTTCTTCTCTTTTTTTTTTTTATTTTATTTTTATTTTGTACAGTTCATTCGTAACCCTTTAAAAATGGGTATACGTTTTTATTTCCTTTTTTTTTTTTGTATAATAAAGCTGGTAGCGTGTGCATAGTGTTATTTATTTCTTTCTTTCTTTTATTTCGTCCTCTTTTTTTGTTTAATCATATTTTGTTTTTTTTTTTTATTTTAGAATAATTGGTAAGAGTTATTTAAAAAAAAAAAAAAAAAAATACATTTATTTAAATTCATTTTGTATAATCAATCAATCATCTAACACATATAAACAAATTTTATCGAAGGATGTATTAAATATTTTCAAGATTTGTTTCTGATTTCGTTTAATCGTAGGACATCGACGTGAATCAGGCCAGGGTATTAATCATTTACAATGACGTATTTAACGGTCATTAGAGGGACTGACGAGCACGTAAGTTGAGAAGTATCATGATGAAGAAGAAGAAAATGAAAAAGATAAAAAGAAAAAGATGATGATGAAGAAGAAGAAGTAGTAGAAGAAGAAGAAGATCAGTTAGAGATGAGAGACCTTTCTCTCCCACTACGTGTTGCTGAACTGACAGAAATAATTAATAGTTTTCAAAACGATACTTTATAATCGTCGAAGTATTTATAATCACGAGATGCAATACATATTTCGTATCTTTGTAGGAAACTAACGTAAGTTCGAACGAATGATTAATAGAGAAATCAATGATACCAGAGGATCGTATCGATTCTCATAGATAGTTATTACGCTACATCTATAGATAACTATCTTTTATAGTCATTTGTTATTAAATACTAGCAATACTCATTTTTTAATGAATAATCAACACTATCATCTTTTTTTTTTTTAATCTGTCCTTTATATACACACTTTGATAAGATTTTAGCACAGATAAAATGAATATCCCTTTTGTCACAGAATTTATTCACAATCATTTTATAAAAAAAAAAAAAAAAAATCAATCGATAAAGTGTCCCACAAATCTTATTCAATTTTCATGTAACATCATACACTTTTGTATAGAAAGAAGAAACAAGAATTTTTGAAAAAAAAAAAAAGAGAGGTAGAAACACGTTGATAGAGACGATTCATTTCATGGTCATCTTATTCGTTTATATAAGACTTTAGCTTTACAATCACACGTTTGAAATACTCCACCCTATATATATATGAATATACCTGTGTATAAATATAGGTTTTCATATATATATATATATTGAAAGTAGCCTTGAGAAATAGCAATAAATTGAAGTATCCAAGTGGTGTTGTACGCGTTCCACGTTTGCCGTTCTCTTCGTTCTAACGAAAATCCCTGAAACGAACGGAACGTTTCGCACCGATAAATAACAAGAGCTTTACCGACAATAGCGAATCGAATCGTTTCTGTGAGTCGGCGAGCAGCCACATGCCACTCTGGAGAGGAGAGGAACTCAGAGCAATTTAAATAAATTAACGGAGGGCAACCGGTCCTACAACGGAAGGCAAACGTAGTCTTAGTCGTAGTTGTAGTTGTCGTAGTCCTTAGTATTCGTTACAACAAAACAGAAGGAAGGAAAGGAAGGAATGATAAAAAGATTCTTCTTCTTCTTGGACAACAACCACCATGCGTACACAGATATTTAGGGGATTTTTTTTTTATGGATAATTAGCAAGGAATTGTTTTACGAGAGTATAGGATCTTTGATTTTGTTCCTTTTAGTTTTAAGAACCGATTCGAAACGTTTACAGTCAATATATATAAATTTATTGTTGGAATAAACAATGAATGAGTCAAGTAAGTTATAGACAATATTATCGTTGTTTGTGGTAAATCGTCGAGTCACGATCACGTTTCGAACAATCGATTCTTCGATTGAGACGTATAGTTGGAAAGATCGAGAAGATTGGAAAATCGAGAAGTAGTAGTCTTGGGTTTTTCCCAATACACACTGTAAGATATTTATTTATATTTTATCATTCAAAGATTCTTTAACCTCATCAGCAAATATATCAGAAAAAAAGATGAGACAGAGAGGTGCAGAGACAAACAATCGTTGAATTAATTTAACATTTTCATCCTTTTTTTTTTATTTTTTATTTCCTTTGATTTTTTTTTTCCAATGATGCATCGGATTCAAGAATATATACGTTTATCCATCCTTGTTTTGTTTTAACGAGCCTAGTCGTCCAAGTAAAAAGATTCTTTAGCCTTTTCAGGCAAACTTAATGACACAACGTTGAGAATTCAAACATAGAATACATATTTTTCTTATATTTTTGTTGTTCTCTCTCTCTCTCTCTCTCTCTTAATCGTTAACACCATCGGGAATATATGGAGTCGAGTAATTAAAACGTATTTCTTCATATGAGAGGTGTCATACATGTCAATCTGCTGACATCACTAAATAAATGAGCACATAGTATACGAATCATCATCATCATCATCATCATAATCATAACTTTTGACCAATTCTGTAGATAGAATTTTTACACGAATAGAAATGATTTCTGACAAAAAACTTTAATCTATAATCTAACTAAGAATAAGAAATACTTTCACGTGAATATAATAAGTATGATAAAGGAATGCTACGCTAACCGATAGATTGTTTCTTCTTCTTCTTCTTTCATCTTTCATCTCTGTCTATCTTTCTCATTCATTATCTCTGTTTGACTCTTTATAATATCGGTGGCTGTATCACAGAGTGCTATTATTTGCAAGACTCTCGATAAAAGCGTTTTCAGCGTTATAATGGCACACGATGGAAGAAGGTTGAATTGTTTATCAAAGACCGCCAAGTTAGGTTGAGGGTACGTTAACGTTCTTAGAGTATGCCTGGCTGGCTTTAATAATAATAGACTACGTACAGAAATTCTACGAGGGTGGCTGTGTAATAAAGGTAGATACCTTTGAAACTAAGAAAGTTAGAGATGAAGAGAGAGAGAGAGAGAGAGAGAGAGAGAGAGAGATAGATAGATGATACCTTGGCAACAGAAGTAAGGATAGGAAAACTATAGACAAGAACCCATTACTTTAACCCCTTACTACGTTAGAAAAGGCAAATTGCATGTGTCGCATCTACTTAACATTTTCTACCTCTTTCTTTATCATTGTAAATGTAAATAGGTATATTCTTCTTGAATATACTTGAATTGGTATTTCTTGTAAATTCGTAAATTTAATCCATTGATTGGTAGACATATTTAGAGCGTTTTGTTTTAAATTTGGAAAAATAAATTAATTATATAATATTGTAATGGTATTTATAATAATTGATAATTTATGTTTTTTACATCGTATATAAATATATTTTATTGAAAATTTTTAATAATTCTTAACGCAAATAACCATTTGTAATTAACACATTCGCGACCGATGACGTGAATTTACGTCTTTTCAAGTTCTATTTCTGGTTGCCTCTGACGTGATTCACGTCATTTTAAAAATTTTAATAAAAAAAAAATATATATTATTTTATAATTACTTTATTAATATTTTATATATTAAATTTATATTATATATTATTATATTATATTTTAATATATATATATATATAATATTAAATATAANATTATATATTATTATATTATATTTTAATATATATATATATATAATATTAAATATAATATTTAAATATAATATTCAAATAATTTCTATTTTATTATATATATTATTATATTTTATTATTTAAATATAAATTTAAATGTAAAAATTATTGTTTTTTCAAAATTTCATTAATTTTACCGGTACTCAGTATTAGAAACGAAAAAAATATATCGGCCACGAATATGTTAATCTAAAATTGCAGCACACCCTACGAGATATCTCGTAGTTGGCAGACAATGAGTTAATTGTAATTTGATTTTCTTTTTTGTTGACTATAGGAAGAGAAAGAAGATCAATTTTTACTCAATCGAATCGATTTTACTCTCTCGAAAATTTATTATTAGAAATCACTTTTCTATGATTAGATTGTTTATAGGAAAAGAAATGAAAAACCAAAGGTAAAACAAAGTTGTTGCGTTATTATATTGTTATTATCGATCAAATCGAAAATCGATTTCCACTTGGAATTTCTCTATAGAGAAATAGAAGGTATAGGTATCGATCTATCGAGCAACCGATCGACCGATCGAACGAACGATCGTTCCAAGCAAGAGTAAGTAATCCAATGTCTCTATCTGTGTTTCCATCTCTCTTTCTAACATAATCCCTCGCATACTGGAGATTGCGACATCGATCTACCGTGGGAATGTCGAAGGAGTTCTCCTCCTTGTCGTCCTTTTCCTTTTTTCCCTTTTCGTCTTCGTCTTCGTCTACGTCTAACTATTCTGGAGATGACAGAACGTGACTACTCGTGATAGACGATAAACGATAGATTATTTTCTATGATTCAGAAAGAACAAGAGAGAGATAGACAACTCATTCGATTCATCGTCGATGATTGATGAATAATTACTTGAAAAGAAATTGCGTAAATTATCTAGTAATTATAAAATATCTTTTGTAAATTATTAACACATTCACAGCCGATATATTTCTTTCTGTTTCTAATATTGAACACCGGCCAAAATAATGAAATTGTGAAATTGGTTGCTTCAAACTTGTATCGTTAAAGGAAGGATAAAAAATAACAAGATTTATATTTTGAAATATTAATGTTGCAATTATATGTTGTTTAGGATAAACAGATTTTTATAATTTGTATAATATCATTGTTTTATAGATAAACAATAGACCACTTGTTATTATTGTGCTGAATTTATTTAGAATTGTATTACAGATAATTTGGAAATGTCGAGTAAAAACAAAATTTTAAATTTCTGATTAGTGTGATAAATCGATAAAACAATAATTTTTGCATGTATTCAATATATAAATATATAAATATAAATATATATAATATAAGTTTAAATATTATTTAAATTTGTATTTAAATAATAAAATATAATAATATATAATATATAATATTTAAATAATATATTTCAAATCGATCAAATTTATTCACAATTTTACATTACTTTAATTTTATTTATGAATTATACGATAATCTGTGTTTAAATGAAACACCAACAGTACCAGGTAGAAATCATTTCCAGATAATAATTGAAGAAAAAGATTATCAAGATAGAAACTCCAAGAAGGTATCAACTTTCTTTCCAATCCAGAAGATGTAAAGGCGAGAAGAGGGATCCAACGAGGAAAAAGTAAGAAAACTAAGAAGGAGGTGCCGAAGAAGAAGCAGTAAAAGAAAGAAGAAAGAAGAAAGAAGGGTGCTGTTTGAAGACGAAGAAGAAGCAGAAGAAGAAGAAGAAGTAAAAGGTGGAGGAGGAGGAGGAGGAGGTAGGGTATACGGGGGAGGGAGTAATGCAGGAGCAAAAGGCAGAAAACACCGGTAGGCAGTTTTGTAGCTGTTTTTATCAGCTTCTGGGCATCGGGGGTCCAGGCTCGACCATGCTGGGACGCATCTTGGGGGGTTCGTGTGGGAACGTACGTCTCTTTAGCGTCTCTTCTCTCTCTTCTTCCTTCACCCTTTAACATTCTCCATCTTTCTTCCCTCTTGCCCCTTCAACACTCACTGTCCCTTTTTCTCTTCGTTCGTTCGTTCGTTCGTTCGTTCTTTTTCTGCTTCTACAGCTTTCGCATTTTCTTTCTTCGTCCCTCCCACTCTATCTCTCCCTCTTTCTTTCTTTCTTTCTTTCTTTCTTTCTTTCTTTCTTTCTCCATCTATGGTGTACCTTTTTCATTGGTTGTGTGGCTAGCACGGCGACTTGTTCCTTCCTTCGTTTTCTCCCTACTCGTCCTTCTCCCGTTGGGCTCTGGTTGGCTTCGGGTACCATGGGGTCATCGGGGTCACCCTCCACGGTGCACTCGCTACGTAGTGTGCCCTATATTTACGCACGGTAAGAGCACCCTGAAGAGAGGAGGTGGCCCTATCTTCTTTTCTTTCTTCTCAATAAGCAGTGATCTACCTTAAGATCGTCTCACAACGATTGAGAAGGTATTATAAAGGTCTTTTTTCTTTTCTTTTTCTTTTTTTTTTTTTTCTTTCTTTATCGATAATACGCGTTTTCAATATTTTTTATGGTCATTGCTATTAAATTGCATGTAATTCTATGATTCTACGTTTAAATACATACGTAACTGTGTACGTATAACTTATCACGATGTAATATCGTGATCAAACGTTCGAGGTTGTACCATTCACTATAACCCAACGTCTTCTCTTACTTCTTAGATCTTCATTAGTCAAAGAGAAAGAAATGAAATATTGTATGATAGAAAAAGTGTGAGAAAGAAAGAAGATGAAATACAATAGCAATATGATTTATAAATCAAGCATACATGTCTAGAAAAAAATTTCATGCTTTTACAGGGAAGTATTAATTTGTAACGATAAACGCAATGCGACGACGAGTTTATACGTGTAAGAAAGAAAGAAAGAATGAAAGAAGGAAAAGAAAGATAGAGATAGAATGTATTGTAAAAGGTTGCGACAGAACCTCGGCAAAGGTTACGATACGAATTGCGAACGTGGAGTGTCGTAACCTTTTACAAACTGCACTAGCTATACGAATCGTTTAGTATCGTGCATGTGCTGGCCAGATAATAGCTGGTATTATCGTTTCAATTCTAATTACGAGTCGTTTCTCCTCGCTCGAACCATCAAATGATCTTACCCATTCGCGCCTATATCTAATGATTTAACCCTTTTCATTATCTTCGTATCTTTAGCCTTTTGTTTCAATCACATTTAATTATTTTTTTTTCTTCTTCTTCTTCTTCTTCTTCTTCTTCCTTTCCTATATAGCTAAACAAGTATATAATAATAAAACCTATAGTTTATTTTGTATTGGTTGTTTCTTTAAACGTGAATTTATACACAGTGCTATTAGTAGCAGAAAATATTGAAAAATATTAAATACATGTGTATTTAATATTAAAAAGAGATTCAATGTCTGTATAATATTAAATACTCGTGTATTCAATAATTTTCAATATTTTGTGCTATTAGAGTGTTTTAAAAAGAAATAAAATAATCGTAAAAATATTTCATTCAATTTTTCAATTATCTATTTGCATTTGATAATAATTAATATTGAAATAAATTAATATACTTTTTCCTTTTATACATACACATGGGGCTATAAGATTATAGATATATATTCTATACACAATGTTGAATGTTGAAATTACAAAGTTAGGATAGGGATATTCGTCGCGCGAATCGAGCGATGACGGCCGTGAAAAATTGAAATCGATGTTATAAATCAAAGGAAGGGGAAATAAATCCTTGGTGAGGGAGGGAAGGCTGCAGCATCATCCCTCCTGCTGCGTAAGATGCAACTTTGTAACAACTCGCCGACGGGGAAAATATCGTCGCGATTAAATTATAATACCTAAACGTACGCGTACCTAAGAGTTTCTTCTTTGCATAATCAATACAGATTATAATAGTTTCTTCGACGATTAATTCTGAAGCTTAATGAACCTGATTCAATAATATAATCAATTTCAATCCTTTTCCTCCACTATTGTTTCTTATTTTTCTAGAATTTACTTTGTATCATTATTTTTTGTTTTCTTTTCAAGACAAAATAGAAAAGTTTCAGGTGTGAAGGGTACTTAAAGATGTTCACCATGGACCTTTCGCGAGATATATACAGCACAGGGTAGTCGCAATACGCGAACGTTACGAAGATGCAACGACGATGAAAAATCTTTGGTATCTCGAGCGAAGATCCCTCGAACAATGGGATATCTACGGGACTAAGAGTAAGAGAGAAAGAGAATTTCCTTCCAGTGGACAATTATTACTCCATTCGACGAGAGATAATGTTTCATCGACGATGAAAAAGACCATCTTTTTGTCTGTTTGTTTTTTCTTTTTTTTTTTCCTTATACTTACTAGGGTCCTACGCAAAAAGGAAACGAGGGAGTACTACGAGGGAGTACGAAGAGGTGCATCGTACCCTTTTTTTTTCCTTTCATCTTACCGATGATTTATCGAATTGCGAACTTCGTCATATATAAAAGTATATATATATATGCATTTTTATTTAAGAATATTACGGGACTCGTTACGATTAATAAAATGATTCATAATCATAATTTAATTACGATCGACGAACCTTCGACAATGTTAGCAAAAAAAAAAAAAAAAGGAAAAAAAAGTATTACGTAAAGAGTAAGTTCGCACGTGACGTTAAGGACACGTTTCTTTAACCTCACGACGTAAATTCATCTCTCACTCTTTTTTTTTATTCTTTATCCCTCTCTCTTTTTTTGTCTCTTTCTTCGAGCTTTCTCACAGCGCAAAGACGTTAATGCGAACGGTCCGGATGGCTATGAACGTCAGCATCGGGGAACGAAAAGCACTTTTATTTCTACCGGCGTTTCTCACAAGATTCATTTGGGAAAGAAAAAGATAGACATATAGACAGATCATAAGAAAGAAAGAGTGAGAAAGAGAGACCCTTCATCCTAATGTTTTCTATCCTCTTTCTTTTCGCAGTTTCCGTTTCATTGACGCAAGAGCCACGTTCGCATATCCGCTCTACATTTTTTTTCTTTCTTTCTTTCTTTTTTTTTTCATTTTTCTTTTATATTTTTTTAATTACATTGTCCAAAAAATATTCTCATTAGTCCCACGATTGTCTAAAGGATCTTTCAATTATTATTATTATTATTATTACTATTATTATTATAAGATATGTCGAAATAATTAAGTAAGTTTATTATTTAAATAAATGTGTGCACAGCTCTGACGTGACATAATCTTCGTGGAGTTTGTTTTTGTTCTTTTACGCGTGTTAGGTGTGTTATTAGTTAATTTTTTTTTTTTTTGTTCATATCCCATTTTTCTTTGAATTTTTTTTTGCCCTTCTTTTCCATGCAAGTTAATAAAGGAAAAGGAGCACGATAATCCTCGATGTGCGTCAGTTTATTTTTGTATTAGACCAACGACGACGATTAATTTGTTAGCCGGATGTGGACTTTCGCAACGAGGAAAGACCGATCCAACCATGACCGATCATGAAGCGGGTAAACTACCTAGTGAACTGGTACATAGTCGATAGGCCGTGAACGTTATCGATTGAAAATGGATGATTATTAAATCCACCTATTATTATGTTACTTTAGTCCATTGAAAAGAAATAGATAAATAGATAGATAGGTAGATAGATAGATAGGATGATAGATGGATTGATATATTTAGTTTAATTTACGTTCCTAATTATAATTGTTTAACGTATAATAAACGTGTAACGAGTTTACGTAAGATAGATAGGGGGTCGAGGGGGAAAATATTTCAATTGAAATTGACACTCAAAAGTTGGAGTCAAATTTCTTCATGGAAAGATCGCGGAAGAGATGGAAGAAGAAGAAGAAGAAGAAGAAGAACTGGAAGGATCTAAACTCGATCTACATAGATATCCATGGAACACGTTTGTCTGGATCGTCGTGACAAGCGACGTCGTGTGCAAAACCGATCGATCGATTATACATATTACGTAAGGGGAATTTTAAATGAGTCTTACGTAAGTGTCCTTATACGAAGGAACAGGGAAAATAATAATTGAACAACGGAATAACACAAAAAATATCTAGCCACCATCTGATAAATAAATATCTTGAATAGTTTAGATCAAAATCCCCGATCGATACGGTCCGATCGATCGATCGATCGATCGATCGACGAACCAAATTTAATATCTTTATTGTTTTTTTTTCTTTCTATTTTAATCTTTTCATTGTCTCCTTCGATTTTTTTTTCCTTTAAAAACCACAACACTATATTCCCGTGAGTAATTTATTATCTTTATTGTCTTTCATATGTATTTAAATAGGAAAAAAAAAAAAAATAATGATAAACCATTTAGAAATAAAAAAAAAAAAAAGTGGATGGTATCTATAAGGAGAAGATTTGTTTTTTTTTTTTTCAAGGACAATTTTCATGGGATATTTTGAAGGGAAAAGATTGACGTCACTGTTTCGAACGCGTATCCGGCCTGGAATTCATTTCACAATATCTAACGGCGCCACCGTTGTTCACCGCCATAACTCACAAAGGGCTATTGTGTCCATTTCTTCGTCCCTCATCCTCCTTCTCTTGCTTGGTCGTTGCTTTCGTTCGGCCCTCGCGAGAAGCTTGTCGCGGATCTAATCGCGAACTATTCGCCCACGCGAATACCTGCGTGCTCTCTCGCGCGAATCGTTGTTAAAGTGCGTTTCCAAGGAGTAAAACGCGAGTTACACGAGAAAAGATATTTACTTGTATCGATCAAGGCTGCCTTTTGCTAAGCTCTGTTTTGTCCATTTTCTTTTTCTTTTCATTTCTTCTCGCATAACTTTCTTCTCAATAAAATATTCTCTTGGGTTTTATTTGTTTTCATTTCACTTTTATTTTTTTTATCTAATTTCTTTTTCTAATAATAAGATTGTCACTTATCTCTCTCTCTTTCTCTTTCTCTTTCGTGTATACAATTCAGACGATCTACTTCGTCTTTTTTGCACTCGATCCTATCACGATCTCCACACGATTGTTTTACGACGTACCGTCCTGCTAGGTAAATTGATTTACAGTAGTGTTAATGGTGATTTATAGTTATTCAACTTTTTTTCTACGAAGTAGTATTAGATATAAAAAAGAAATGAAAAAAATGCGGTCGACCTTCGTGAGCGTACTATATCCCTTTAACAAGTTTCTATATCGAATGAACGCATTTTGAATAATTCCCGCGAAAATCGAAAATGGCCACCGCGATAATCTACCTTCAAGACCGCGAAGTTCAAAATTTTCTTGCATAATTTTTATAATACACAATGGCATAGAATGACAATATTTTTTTACAGGAAATATAATAGAAAGTAATAAATAAAAATGAAGATTAGTTGTTTTAGCAAGTAATAAATTTGTTTGCAGCATTAAATAAACATAAAATCTAATACATAGATAGAACTTAATAGAAAGAGCATTCATTTTGAAATTGCACAATATATATTTATGATTAATAATTTGTTAATAAAGTAATATATAATAATTTTATAATAGAGTAAAAATAATAATGATAAAAATAAAGGAAAACATAAGTATTAATGTAATATATGTATAAGTTGAAGTGGTTCGAATCTTGTAGCGCCTTTTTTTCGAAAGGTTTGATCTGTATAAATGCGCATGCGCGAGCATAAGTTCAGTAGGTCGCTTGGTTCGGTTGAGATCGTTAGAGTTCGGTAGATTTCGCGCACGAGAGAAGGAGTCAGTAGGAAGTTTGAACGTCTCGTATGATCCCGCTTCGCAGTTACGAGTCGGTCGGTCGGTCGGTCGGTCGGACGGAAATACGCTGGATTTAGAATGCTCCGATTAATTTTAATTATTAATTAATTAATAGTTTACAACACAGTTCGACATCGAGTGTATTAAATAATAATAATAATAATAATAATATTAATAATAATAATAATAATAATAATAATAATAATAATAATAACAATAAACGACATAGAATATAACTTTTTATGTGAAAGAGATAAAAATAATAATAGACGTAGTGAAAACAAACGACAATCGTGTTTTGTTTTTCTTTAAACAAATCGTCGGTGTCTCCTTCGAGGAGAGATCGACCTATTTTTAGTAATTAGATTTTAATAGAAATTATTATATTTTTTTTTTTTTTATTACGAGAGTGTATTGTTGTTAGAAAACGAAAGGGAGAACAAGATTTTGAGATTAAACCGTACCGAAGGATCGCCCGACTCGACGAGATGGTATACGGAAGAGGCTTCGATATGGTTGAAACAGTCAGTATTATTTATTAATGTATTTCTTAATTTTATTATTCATTATATTATAAGCTTATATATCTTTAACAAAAATTCAATTCATTCCTACGACATTGTATATGTTTAATCTTTGACATTTGCGATTGTAATTCGTAAGGTTTGCAAATAGTTTTGAATTCGATCACGAATGGGAGGGAAATTGGCGCTGGCGGCAAATTCAAATAGGTTATCGCATCTTATTCGACATGATACTATTTTTAATGTAAATTTTATCGTTAATTAAAATATAATAGTTTAATCGTTCAAATTGTAATCAATTATATGTCTTTTAACGAGTTAATTAACGAGTCTCAACAATTAGATGTTTTGAAATTCATTTACAGTTGAACACATTGAAACTAATCTCACTTATGAGCCACTTTAGAAAGAATCTACGCGTAACGTTAAGGTGTTTTCGAGTGAAACGCTTTTCTAAGACCGTCGATCCGATGATAATGAGCAAAAGCGTCAGCGTATAAAGAAGTTAACGGGACGAATTGCGTTGTTTGTCGGTGCGAAGAATTTCAAATTGGCGGAGAATGCTTAGGAACTCGGACGCGATCGGACGATTAAATTAAATTCAACTTTAAAATTGACTTGTTGATACCGTTACGATAACGATTAGAAATCTACTAATAGAATCGTTCTTTTTTGTTTTTTTCTTTTGTATGGAAATTTTTTCGTTACAATTAATCATATTTATTCAGCTTATTATTTTTTGGGGGTTTTTTTTTTCTTTTTCATAACAAACATTATAGATATTTGGCAGTAAGTGATATGTGCATATAATGCGATTTGATTATTAAGAAAGTGACCTCTTTCATATATATACATTTTTTTTTTATTTGAAAATATAATACATATACGTATGATAAAAATTCTGTATTAATTAAAAATGCATATCAATTTCGTAATATAAAAATAAAGTCACGAGAAGATAGATATAAAACCAATTGCAAAATATAGAACAATCTAATCGTATTAATGTTGCTTGCAATTTATCGTGAAAGATATTATATACTTATTTAAAATAATATCATTAATATAATACAATTAATTAATAATAAATGTTAAGTATACATTAATTTATAAATTTCTAGTGATACGAATGAAATAATATTCATAGTAAAAGATCTAGATCGAGAGATCAAGATCAAGGGATTAAGATTATTATTCTAACGGTGGCTCTCACAAATTAATCAAACTTCTTTCTTCGTCTATTTTTCGTGGTTGTTTGATCCCTCTTATAAAGGAAGAGAACCTGTTTTGTTGAAATTAAAGTGCGACAAACGATGACGAGTGGCCACTCGGAGTTTATACAGTTATTTTTACTAATGTAAGACGATAAAGACGACATTAATACGCTGATTCTTGTTTCAACTCTCTCTCTTTCTTTCTATGCTCGAATGAACAGAATATAATTGTCATTAAGAAAATGAATAATTAGTCAACGAGAATGACTAGATAATTTAGTGAAAGATCATGGAAGAATTTGATCAAATTTCTCACATTTTTGACGTGTTTTAGAATTCAAATATGTTCTTGGTAGCTCACATTATTCARWARMAMAWWRAAAARAAWAAWWWAARAAWGTTCAGTTTATTGATAAATATATTAAAGGTAATAGAAGAAATGCAGATATCGAAATAGATACGTCCCTGTCGTAGTAAAAAGATACAAGAACCGGCAAGTTGTATTCACCGTACGGAAGGCTAACTTTCGAATCTACTACAACTAAGTCTTTTCGATGTGTGTTTATAAGACGACGAGTATAAGAGAGTGCCGAGAAATTCACTCGTCTGCTACGTGATGGAAAATTTTTGCGGTAAATACGTAAACTCGTTGTGCTCCTTGTGATCGATCTAAACATCGATTTATCGAAATTTATCCATCTATATCATTACTCTCATTGTATTTCATTAATTATTTTGATCAATTTCAACAAAAATTCCAAATTGCTCGATTTTTTATCAAAAATTTTTTTTTTCCAACAATTTTTGAGTGGCCAACAAGAGCGACAGAGAAAGAGAAATATTTTTTATCGTTGATCGTAAAGTCACAGGATTCTCTGATCTTCTTGAATTATTTACGACAGAAAATCCGCTTTATGAGTTTTACCTTCTGTAACCATCGCTAGTATTTTCATGGACCGTTTGAATAAAAAAAAAAAAAAAATGAGCGAGGGAGAGAACAGATTTGTTCACAGTTGGACAAAGCTTTTTAATATCGGATAAAGGATCGTAAATGTACGAATTCCTTTTCCTATTTGAATTCCAATGATTTTGAAAATGTTTTACATATCTCTCTTTACATTAGTATATATATGTATGCTTATATCTATAAATGTTTAATATATTGAAAGTATCATTTAATTATAATAACCGTGTATTTATTTCGATCGTTAGTAATCGATATCTTTTTTTACGACTTTAATTAACACACTCGTTTTCTCTGTCTCTCTTATTATATTATACTCATTATTTTCTATCGAGACTATAATTTCAATTTACGTATCATTTATCTTAACAAATCAGATTATAAGAATTTGATTGAACTTGACAAAAGTGTATCTAACTTTTTCGTACACTTTAATTGTACGTAAACAATCGTGTTTGTTGGAAATTAATAGGGTGGTGATGATGATGGTGATGGTCAGTCAGGGTAACGTAAACAACAAAGTGTAAAATCTACAATATAGGACGAAGAGAGATAGAGAGATTGGTCTTTGTGGCAGGGCATTGTATGTACAGTTGACGTCCTTGCAGAACCAATTCGAAATCCTGTCCCGATCTCACATTAGCGAGGGCGTGGTTGGTTGTTCGTTCCTGGTCCGAGGATAGCAGCTCTCTTAGTAATTGCAACCAGACTTGTTTTAACTCGTTTTATAACTTTTAACTTATATATTTCTTTTGAAAAGAAGAAAATATTCTTTCTCTCCTTCCTATCTTTCTCTTTCTCTCAGTTTGTACAAAAACGTCTGTCGTCTCCCAGTTTCTCTCTATTTGGACATATGCCTATCTCTTTTCTTTCTTTCTATTTATCTGTCAACATCTTTATCTCTCCTTTTTCCATTGGCAAGAAGTTGCGGGTTCTCGGCGAACGATTTATACGATCTATACGATCTATATATCTTGAGTAGAAACGGTATTGCTATACCGTTGATGCCGAAATCGGGGACATTAATCATACGTTTTGCTAACACGTGGCCACCCACAGCTATTATTCTGACGTAAGATTCTAAGAAAAAGAGGAAAATATATTGAATTCTAATATCAACGGATATTAATATTTCAATTAGAATTTATAGATCGTTAATGTGATCAATCAATAAATGTATTATTTTCGATTTAAATTGAAAAAGAGAAAGTAGATAATAAATATTATTGTAATAAATATCAAATCAAAAGAAACAGAGAGTGAGAGTCAGAATGATAGAATTAGAGATAGGAAGAGGGAGATAGAAAAGGATCGCAAGTGTAAGTAAATCGAGCGAGGCCGTGGCTTCTACAAGGCGAGACCGATTTTCGAAAGGCGAACTTACAAAGGTCGATCGCCTCGCGATATTTCTCAGATCGTAACGAGAAAGTAAGGTCGTTACAAACACCGCCATTGCCTTTTTCGTCTTCTTCATTTCATCTTTTATTTCATATTTCAAAAAAACATTCCTAATATTAATTATTTCATTGAAGAAATATTTTTTAAGTTATACTTTTAAATTTTTTATGTTTAGATACTATATATATATAGAGTATATAAATATATATAATATAAAATTTAATATATAGTATATATTATTATTTTTAGTATACGTTTATAGAGCTTTTGATAGCTCAATTGGTTAAAGCGGAAGATAATCGGTTCGATTTACCCGGGAAAGCGAAAGATCCGTGGTTCGAGTCCCCGCGGTCAGCGATCTAATTTTTTTCACAAATCCCACATATATATAATTAATATTAATATTATATTAATTATATTATATATAAATATTAATATATTATAAATAATTAATATTAAATATTATATATATTATTATTATATTATAATATAATAATTATAATATATTAATATTATTATATAATATAATTTAATATATAGTATATATTAAATTTATATATTTAAAAAAGTATATATATATAAAATATTAAATAATATTATATAAAATTTATAAATACTATAAAATTTAATATATACTATACATTAAATATTATAATATAATATTATACTATATATATTACTATATATACTATATACTATTATTATATTATTATATTATTATATAATAATTATAATAATATATACTATATACTATATTAAAGGATAAATTTGTCAAAAAGATGAAGTTTCGAGTGTATTTATTATAAAGAAGATAAAGGGGGTATAGTAATGCTTGAATAATGTCGTTTCATTAAAACACCTATGTACAATATACACGTATATCGTACATATACAAACAACTTGTAAAAAAAGGTTGATCGAGAGTCTCGCGTGTATCTTGCAGCATCTTGTGAAACATTCTTTTAAAGAGGAACCCGTGCGTAACATTACGCAGGATTACGCAGCTATTTTTATGATTATTCTCCAATCCTGAGATCGTCTTTATCGTCATCGTTATCGTCATCATCGTAACTCTCCTTTCAAAATTATATTTATTCTCTCTCTGTCAATGCGTACATCTACATTTTGATCATTTTTTAAATCTCTGCAGACAAGACTACGAATTCTTTTTTTTTTTTTATCAATTTGTATTGAAACATTTGATTGAACTCTATCGTGTAACATCGTGTCGAGTGTTTAGAAGATCGGGAGGAGGTAAAGGAGGTGGTTAGAGGAGGTGGAGGAAGGATATCGTGCGAGCACGCTCGAGGTACCGTTTCCACGCTCCCTACCTTTGAGAATTCAACATTATCATTTTAACATTATTTTTTGTAATGTTTACAATTTTATGATTTATCTTCTGAATTAAAACATATATATGTTTCATGACAATAGAAGAAACATACCTATGTGTTATTTTACATAGAAAAATGAGTATAAAAGTATAACGATAATAACATCTAAAAACTTTCTATTTATTTCTATCGCACGAGTTTTATTTTTTGTTGTTTTTATTTTTTTAATCAAATCGAATCAATACACTCGAACAAAGTCATAAATTTATCTCGACCTAATAACATATCTAATCGATTAACATGATACGTATCTCGATATCTCGAAGAGTGTTCTTTTTTTTAAACATTATTAATAAATAACATGCAAAATTGAATTTCACGAACTCGTTGAACATACATGCTCGACGAAATCAAAGCAACTTTTAGATTTAACGTTCTGTGACGTTTTGCAATTGGATTAACTGTAATGTTCAAATAAAAATATAAATAAAAATGTATATATGTTAGCGTTAAATCATATGCTTATTTTATTAATCAAATTTCATATTTAACATATATACAAATGCATGCACGCGAATGTTGTTTGTTTTACACGCATATTTGAAGGAATGAAGAAAAGAAAAAAGGAGAGAGATAGAAAAACAGTACATATGCACCGGTGCGTTCCAATTAATGTTTAGATCTTTTAATAACATCGTTTCTAACTCGAGTTAATTATTTAATTCGATCTTTTAATTTATATTGCGCGACTACGCTAATTAAGAATCTTTTAAGTGATTCTATTGGGTTGGCAAGAAAGTCATTTGGGTTTTCGGTTTCTGAAATATTATTTTCTTGCCAAAATATTAAAATTAAAATACTTATATTATTTTATAATATAAAATATAATATTATAATAATAAAATATAATAATAAAATATAATAATAAAATAATATATATATATTTATTTATTTATTTATTTACTACCGAAATTACTTTTTTGCCAACCCCCAATATATAATTCAATTGAACGTGACGACACGTGCTGCATACAAATAAAATAGGATTAATTTTGTAAATAAAATAAGAAGAATATATTTTGCTATAATATTTATAATATATAAAAAGTAATATAAGATAATATTAAACGTTAAAGTTGATATTTACTATAAAAGCATACTTTCTTTTTTTATCAAATTGAAAATACTCTTTGATCTTTTCATCTCACATTTTTTTTCCCTCCCTCTCATTCTCTCTTTGAAAATCATTGAAAAAATTCGATAGCATATAGCAAAGAGGGTATCTCGACGGGAGTAAAGGAATATTGTCGTTAACCTTGAAAATAATGTGACGTTAACGGAGGCAAAATAAGCGTGTAATATAAATGGAGATAAATGCAGAAAAGAAAAAAAAAAGTAAGAAAGAATAAGAGAGGGAGAGAGAGAGAGAGAGAGAGGGTGTCCTACACTTGTATGCAACATGTGCAACATTACGAGAAAGAGTCTTTTTAAAGAAAGTAATTACCATGAATAATCAGGGATAACGAAACGAGGAGAATATTCGAGTTAATATGGTTAAATTGGTTTAAGTAAATTACTCTTACCGGTACTCTCTTTCTTTCATTTCGAATTTCACTCAGGTATCTCATTTTCGAGTTTGTTCAATAAAGTATATAATAAATATCACGTGTCAATGAATAAGAATGTTTGTACTAAATTTGCAAATCCAATTATTAGTTTTCACTAACAAAGATAATAATACATTCAAATTCATTTTTTTGTACAATAATTTTCGGAAAAATTGTATAGAATAAAATGCTTTCCTTTTTCATTTCTATTTAATTTTCTATTAATAGATTGTACAGAAGAAATTTATGTATGTGTGTATGTACTAGTAACACTAAGAAGCCGTTGTCTCGAATCCGCTGGTCTCCCTTTTTCCGTTCGCATTCTTCCTCCTCCCAAAGCCAGATGCAACATTACCGCTAAAGGTTACAATGGAAACAGACACAACGTCCATTACGATATTCACTGTCATTACTATCGTCTAACTCTCTGTTTTTTATTATTCCCTTTTCATAATGGAAAACGTTTGTAAAGTATCATAGAAAGAGTACCGATATTATTTCATTCCTTTGCTAAAGGTTACTTTGTACAAATTACATAACCAATTCTAACATGTTTCGCATTATCTTTCAAAATCATATTTGCTATTTTCTTTTTCTTTTTTTTTTCTTTCTTTTTATTCTTCTTATTCTCATCTCGATCAAGAGGTCAAGTATAATAAAAATATGATAAATATGTTCGGTCGGTGAAAGAAGGAAAATATTGCGTGTATTGTATGAATGCATGCATGCATACGTGCGTACTTACGTACGTGCGTACGTGCGTGCGTGCGTGCGTATATACACGTCGTGAGACTTACCTTAGTAAGCGTAGGCAGTCGTGCAGCAACCGAGTTTCTTCGGTACGTGGCTTTACCGTTAGTTCATTGCTGTTCCTGGCCGCGGTTGCCTACATACGGAGTAGCCTTTACGCACGTTTTAATGGACAACTTTTCGATCGAACCCTTCTTATTTCTTTTCTTCTTTTTTTTTTTACATTTATTTTTTTACTCACGTAATTCGAGAATCTTATGGAATTTGCTCCTGGGTCTGGTTTAAGATAATTTATTGATAATCAAATATGAATAATATTGGGTTGGTAACTAAATGATTGCGGATTTTAACCCTTTTCAGACCTATGTCTACTGTTAGCTATCACACAAGAAACCGTGGCACACAAATAATATTATTATTAATAAATATATATTATATATATTTTAAATTATTAATATAATATAATAATAAAATATATTAAATTATATTATTAACACATTCGCGACCGCTGACGTGGTTCACATTATTTTAAATTTTAAAAACTTAACAACAATAAATTTATATGTTATATATTATATATTATATATTATATAAATTTATATTATTTTATAATTACTATTATTTTTATTATTATTTTTTTATTATTATTTTATTATTACTTTATTAGTATTTTATATATATAAAATTTATATTTACATATTTATACAAATCTTATATATTAAATTTATATTTAATTACTTAAATGTAATAATTAAATATTATATATTATTATATTATTTTAATATATACAATATTAAATATAATATTGAAATATATAATATTCTTTGATTTTCTATCAAAGAAACTGAATTAAGTTTAAAACAAAATTCGCAATGACTCATTTACCAACTCAATATTATATTTTGTTCTTTTATCCTTTTCAAATAGTCCAATTAAATATTATTTTTCTATCCAAGAATTTCTTCTTTCTTTTTCAAAAGGGTGAAGTTAAAAAGAAAATAAGAAAAAGAGAGAGAGAGAGAGAGAGAGAGAGAGAGAGAGAGATAGAGCTTAGCATAGAAAGAAATCGAGTTTCATTTGAATAGAATAGGTCGATAGTGATTTACGATACTGGATCGGTCGCTCGTGACCGTTTTCCGCGACTTCTTACCCCCGTCCACCCCCCATTCCTTCTTTTATGCAGCTCGACAACGGCTCGATGCACATCTCCCTCTCTCTCCAAACGATTTACACTTTTAATCGTATCGAAAGAAAGCTTCTGAGAAACTTTTAATACAAAAATCTAAACAAAAGATCTCACCTTATCTCAATTATCTCGAATAAATACGCATGCACATTGATCATAAAATCAATTATTATTTCATTGTGTATAAAGAGGTATCAGTAATTTATTTATTTCTGTATAATAATAATTCGAGAAACTTCGTTCAATAAAATAAATCCTTAATCACATTTAATAATCACTCATTCAGTGATGAAAGATTTTTCAAACTGGTTAATCCAATTTATTCGAAAGCGTTTGCAGTAAGAACATTAACTCTCTCTTTCTTTCTTTTTTCTTATATTTTCATTCCTTTATCCTATACATATATATATATATATATTTTCTTAGCATCCAAGTGGGTGGGTGGATGGATGGATTGCGTATAACATGTACTATATATCGAGTATACAACAAGTATGGCTATCAGAAGCGAGAAGAAGGGTGGTACACCATAGTTCTCGTGTCTTGTCTGCTCTGGATACACAAACGGGTTCCGAGAAGTTACGAAGAGTGAGAGAGAAAGAGAAACTCTCTTGTGTGTATGTGTGAAAGAGAGAAAGAGAGAAAGGGCTGGCTGGACCATTACCAGCAGCGTCGCAAGCACTGATATCTCAATACGAATCCCCATAGGAGGTGCCACCGAGGTTGCTTTTAATTCATTAAATCCTTTAGTACGATAATGAAGCTTCTTATTCAGTTTACTATATCGATTGCTATATATACATATCATCTTATATACAAGTATACTTATACATAAATATATTATTTTTCTTTATATAAAGACTTCTCTCTCTCTCTCTCTTTCTTTTGATTCAGAATAATGTGGTTGTATGTGTGTAAAAATGAGTAAAACGATGACGTCAGAAGAAGGACGAAATCATTCGGATTGCTGCTAACGTAAGCACAGTGTTCGAAGAGGTAATGAAATTTTGTTGTTATGTAGAGATCTTGATTGGCTAATCAAACGTTTTCTGTGAGTCATTGGGAAAGAAAGAGAGAGAGAGAGAGAGAGAGAGAGAGAAAGAGAGAGAAAAAAAAGAGAAAGAAACGAGTATTGCGAGATCGATGAATCGATCTTGAGTTAGTATAGAAAGTGATTGGAATTTATTATTTATTGCTTTTGTATAACGTGAAATATTTTATAGACAATTTTCATTATAATTAAATGAACGTTAAGTTAATTGTTTGATAAACAAAAAACAAAATGAACTTTTTTGAAATCATTTGGAGGATAAAAATTCAAATGAAAATTAATCCCTTAAAGTTGGACGTTTCAAGTTAACTCGAGCGACGTTGTATTACGTTGAGCCACAATTATTTCTTATGGGGTTAAATAATAATCCTCGATTGTTGATGTGGTATTAAATAAAAGCTATATATATATAAAAAAAAAGAAAAGATCGATTGGAAGGTACATACGAGTATATATATATATATATATTACATATCAAGGTTTTACCCTTCGCAAAGAAAGAAGGGAAGTACTTGCAAACATATATCCTATCTGCTCTGGATACAGAAGAGTTGGGTTCTGAGAAGGAGAGGCCATTACCGGTGCCCAGGCACATACTGATATCTCAATACAAACCCTTAGTTTGAATCCATTATAATACCTTGGGCACATCGAATAGAAGGGGAGTAAGAGCAGAATCTTCGTGGCATCGTGTCTTTGCATCGTGTCGTTGCATCGTGTCGTCGACTTCATTCTACACAGTTACACCATCTCGCCTTTTACTTTCTTATGCATATATGAATATATATATATATACTATATGTATTTGTGTGTGTGTGTGTATATATATACTCGTTGATCTTCGCAACATCCCTTGTCACGACTTCCGCGCAATTGTTTTTTTTCTCTCTTCATTCTTACTGTCACTTGCTTTTCTTCGAAAACATTTGATCATGTAAATTGATCTCTACTAGTTTCAAAATTATTATTATTATTATTAAAAAATAAATTCGACCCTCTAGAGATGCAACCCATTAGGGGTTCCAAGAGAAAAAAAGACTATAATTATTAACTATTCGTTCTCATTTCTTTATCCAATCATTTCAATTGGATGATCGTACGCACAAATAATACGAAGAGATTCGATCGATAATGATAGAGCACATATAACATAGATCCTCTAATAACATATAATTCTTGTTAAAATATCGATCCTTAATATCATAAACGATCGATCCATCGAAGAAGATCGATTAACTTTAAATGTAAGATATCGAAAGTTCGTTCGTCCCTTTTTGCTTAAAGATTTCACTTTTATCGATTGTTTCTTATCCTATCGAGAAAGAGAGAGAGAAACGTGTGGCATGTGGAGCGCACCTACGTGTTCAATCGTTTCAAAAAATTCTCATATATATATATATATAGAAATGTAAATACATATGTGTAGTAGTATTATAGGCTTGCAGCCGCACCTAAAGTCACGTTGGTCGATCGTAATAATTTGCTGGCGAAACACCACGAATAATACCACCTATGAGAATTCAATATATATATATATATCTGTCTCCGTCTTTCCGTTTCTCAATTTTATCGTCGTCCTTTTCGAAGCATCGTTTTGCTCGATATATTACGAGATGTAAAGATGGCGAACGCGTTATGTCTTCGGTATGATACTTCTTTTCAATCGGGGGTGGGGAGGGGGGAAAAGTAAATGGCTTTTCTACTTGCAAACAGATCGGACGACGACCAATGCGGAGGCGAGACGAATAGTCTAATAATTTTTTTTGTCATTTTATTTCTTTTCCTTTTTTTTTTTGCTCTTATACATTTATTTTTTTTTGCAAAAGTACTTTCTTGTCTAGGAAATGCCTCTTGATTTTCTTTACAAAAAGAAAGTGAGTAGTTGTCGTATTGTACAATCTACCTACGCTCATAGATACTAATTCTTGCGTGAGATTTTACACTTACACATTTATACATTTTTTTGTTGTTATCAATTCTTTTTTTTTTCTGCGACCATTTTATACGAGTAAATATTAACCCTTTGCACTCGAGACCTTTTTCGTTTGCGCTAACCAGAATTTCGACGACGATTTCGAAAAAATTAGGGAAACATTATACATGTACTTTAAAGTCATTTATGAACAAACAAACGTATACAAATAATACAATTTTGCCAATTTGTTTTATTTTTATATTAAAAACAACAAAATTCGAGAAATATTAGACTATATATTATATAATTATATTATATTAATTAATTTTTGTATGATATTTCGTAAAACAATAGCCAAGATGCATCCTAGGTGTTTATCAGGACACGTATCACAATTTGTCACTTCCCACCTACTTCCAAACGTATTACGATCAGAGCAAACCTTACAATCCCTTTTCCACCCTTTAAATATTATCTTTAAGTATATCTTAAAAGAAATATCTTATCATATATCGTAAATAAGTAGATAGAGTTACAAAAGACTTCAAATCAGCCACCAGGCGCCCTATCGGCGCCGCTCGAGTTACCATTTGAATATACCGGGTGTTAATTCGGTGCCATTCGAGTGCAAATGGTTAAAATTCGTTCATTTTCTTGTTACTTTTTTTTTGTTTTTTCTTTTTATCACTTTTCCTTTCTTTTTCAAATTATTTTTACAAATTTGTATAGAATAAATGATCGTAGATTTTATGGGAATATGTGGGAAGAGAGAAATGACGATGTTTCTATTATTTTCTAGTATCCGATCGATA
Source organism: Polistes dominula (assembly GCF_001465965.1). The sequence goes on along the minus strand of NW_015149073.1, from coordinate 30,630 downwards.
TATTTTCCTATTTGTATTTACGGATCTATCTTATGTATGGAGAATAACGCGAGCAAGTTTCATTTAAGAGCAGACGAGTTGACAATCATAAACGGATCGAGAGACCAAGTGGGCGAACTTTAGAATGACGTTACAGTGATTTGCTTGTACTACTTGAAAAATATTCCAATACGATCTATTCGAGATCCATTTTATTATTTTCAATGATCAATGAACTCAAAGAAATTGCGTATTCTCTTCTTTTTCCTGTTGTGTTGTAATATATTGTAAATATTAGAATCTTCGTAAGAATATATGATAAATTGATTTTGTATTTCACCAAGTTCAAACCAAGTACGTAATGTATTGATGATACGTACCAAAATACGTACAAATACGTAAATATTGAGATGAGTGCGTAGATGTCTGTGTGTGTGTGTGTGTGTGAGTATCACGTGACCGTGAAATTGCTTAAGCTATAAGATGATCTCGTGTTTCTCTTCTTTCTTCTATAAGACTCCGATGTGAGTGTACGTATTTTGTCAACATTATATAAAATATATTAGTAATTAATTTCAAGTTTCACTAATGATTTTATTTGTTCACCTCTTTGAAGATTTTCTTCTCTATCGTTAAACATCATAATCATCTTTATTTCTTCTTTCAATTCTTTCCACGTAAGAAGAAATATCAGATAAATTTCTAACACATCGTTTTTGATATAAATTTCGTATCGTTCAATTTTTACTTGTTTCTCAATCCGATCTTCTTCTTTCTTTTTGTTGTTGTTGTTGCTCTCTCGACCTGGCCAATCTTCGTTCAATCTTCCAGCATTTTCTCTCTCTCTTTCTCTTTCTCTCTATCTCCCTGTTTCTGTCTTTATCTACGTATGTATGCGATGTATGGAACCACGGTGTTCCGCTGAATTAAACATAAGTCAACGGAGTATAAAATATGCCGCGAACGTTACCGGCAGATATAAAACGCGGCACGACGCGTTTTCTCAGCTTCTTCTTCTTCTTCTTCTTCTTCTTCTTCTTCTTCTTTTTCTTATTCTTATTTTTATTTTTATTTTTCTTATCCGTATCGTGCCACGTGCACGCGCCTCGTAGTATATCTTTCAGTCGTTTAACTCGAAACCCTTTTTACCTTTGGTCTCTTCGTTTCGTACAACCATGAGAGAAACCTTTATCCATTCGAATATTTCAATATCATTTTACGTATAGTAACTAAAATGGAGGACTACAATAGTATTAATCCTTTGAGTGTCGAATACTTTAAACTAAAATGTTTTGTAGAAATTTATTAACGAAATTGTAATCATTAATTATTGGCTATAATAATAATTTAATAATAATAATTTAAATATATAATATATAATATATTATTTTATATATTTATATTCATAATTATATACATATAATATATTTATATTATATAATAATATAATAATATAATATAAATTTAATAATTAAAGTTTTTATTTCTCTCAATATAATTTAATTTAATTAATATAAACATTACATTATTTTACATAAATATTAACAAACACGTATATGCATCGAATTATAAGGTTTGTAATTTTTACCAAACGCATATACGCGTCTATACTACAAACTCAAAGAGTTAAACAAAATAATTGTAATTTTCGTTTTATCAAATTTTCGTTTACGCATTTTTCAATTAACCACCATTCTAAAGTAGTTTTCATTTGAAAAAAACTAGGATAGAAAATTATTGGAACGGTAAAGTGTTAATATACATGCAAATAGATGAATATATTTTCCCTTTTGCGTTTTAATCGTATACATAAGAAGAAGAAACATTGAAAGACTTGACTTGTGCGCCTACTTTTCTCAATTCTTTTTGTTTCCTTTAACACCGGTTATAAAACGCAAGATGATTATTATACGCGATGAGGCAACCTTCTTCTTCTTCTTCTTCTTCTTCTTTTCCTCTCTATCTATCTATCTATATCTCTTTCTCTCTCTCTTTCTTTCGCATAATGTACACACATACGCATAAATGTATATATGTATTTATATATATGAAGTTTATTAGTTTACCTCTTCTTGACGTGATTTACACATGTTATAACGGTTTAATCGGCATGCTTCGTGCTCGCTTCGTGCAACCACTAATACAAATATGAATATATGTACTGAAATAAGAATATATGAAAGGAATGTTGGACTCGATCACTCGAGCGATCCCTCTCTTATCGTCTAAATCATTTCCTATGTGTGGTTAATTTTTTTTTTAATTACATTAAGATGAAACAGACCGTTTTAGTTGTGTTGTTAGATTCATCAATAGTATTAGAATTGTAAAAAATACAAAATATTGTATAAAATTCATTTTATTAGGGATACCGATAAGTATTGAAAATTTCTTGTTACATTTGTGCATTCACATTAAGTTTGTGTCAATGAAAAATCAAAAGGATTTTTTTAAAAAGGGATATGAAGGGAATTTTGTTTATGTAAGGTAAGAAGGGTTTTAGAAAATGATGAAGTCTTGGTTAGCATTTAAAATTTTTTTAACACTTTGGGTTCATTTGACGGATATATATATTATATTATAATATTATATTTATTATTTTATTATATTATATATTATTATATAATATAATATTATAATATAAAATATATAAAATATATAAAATATATAAATATATAAATATATAAATATTTCTATTTTGTTTTATTTTGTTGCAAATATATATATATATATATCACCAATATAAATATATTCCAAATAAAATGTATTACTTTTACATATTAATCTATATAGCAACAAATTAAAAATCATAAAAATCTATTGCATAAAAATCTTCAAATAATTCAGTACTTCTAGGGGTTAATAAATAAATATTTTTCGTTATTAAAGAAAAATTTGGATTATTTTTCGGTCCACCTAATATTTTTCATCTGTAATCCTATTAAACGTTATCATTTTCAAATATACAGATATAATATAGATTGAAAGAGATGTAATAAAATAATATTTCTTTTCACGTGGTAGGATTTTATTAATCAGCTCGGTCTCACTACAAACTCGGTCAACGTTCTCTTGCTTTCTTCGCGTTGCAACAGCTTTCTAAAACTCTTGCCGGAGTTTGCACAATTATCTATCTCTCTTTCTCTATCTTTTTCTTCAACACACGCAAATGGTCTCGTCCGACAAGTTCGTCCTTCGGCAATGAGATTGGCAGGCATCTTCTTCGAGTCATCTCGATATCTTCATCACCACCATCATCATTATCATCATCATCATCATCATCATCATCATCTTCTTCTTCTTCTTGGAGAGTCATCGTTGGCTTGCCCAATTTTCACGCTCTAAGCTTAGCAACCATTCATCACGATGCGACTAGTGGAAATTGGTGCGAAACGGCTCGTGGCACAAATGATGAACGACAGTGCTTTCTAAATTGTTACAACATTCATTTACTATTTTAACAGAATTTTTTTCTTCATTGCAATTATAATATATCAAAGAAGAAAAGTCATCGATAAGGGTAGAACTTTAAACATTGAGCAAATGAAATAGAAATAATCAAATATTACTAATAATCTTCAAATTACACTTTTTACCATTAACCCTTTGGGTACATTTGACAAGTTAGACTCGTCATCTGAATTTAAGAAGCTTATAGAAAATATATAAATATTAATGTATGTATATTTTATAATATATAAAATATTATATTATATAATAATAATATAATATTATAATATATAAAATTTAAATATATTCCAAATATAATAAATATAATATTCCAAATAAAATATATATACTTTTACATATTAATCCATATAGCAACAAATTAAATTCGTTGTATACGCATGCATAAAAATCTGAAAATAATTTAGTACTTAAAGGGTTTAATAAAATTGTAATATATATTTAAATTGAATCAAATGAAAATAGAAAAGAAAATAAAGTATTCATAGAAAAAGTATGTTCACCACAATAATGTAAGAGCTCTATAATAGCCACCGCTTTCCGTATGTCGTATGGCCTTCTTATCTTCATATCTTTTTCTTTTTATTTCCTATAAAGAGATACAAAACCATCGTCTAATAACATAGTATATAGCCAATGATTTTCACCATTGTGAAATTCCCATTAATAATCATAAATCGTAATTAACCATATGTTAAACATTATTCGATAGATAGGATTACTACTTCGTTATTGTCGCTTTCTTCCAATAGAAAAAAAGGAAAACAAATAAAATAAAAAAAAAAAATAAAAAAAAAATTAATAAACGAGATATCTAATTACCTGAACATGGGAAAAAAAAATATTGGAATTTAATGAAGTAGAAAATAATCAAGTAAAAAACTTCTATTATGTAATATTAGGTATGCAATAATAATAGATTGCAAATAACAATTATATATCCTTCTCATTTCTATTACGTCTCATCGTTTCTATATTTATGTTAATACACGCATGCTGCATGCTTGTGGTTTTTTTGGTTTACTTGTATAAGGTATAAAAAAATAAGAAAGAAATAGAAATAGAAATAGAAAATCAAGAGCGAGATCGAAAGATTAAGTAGAAAGAAGGTGGTAAGCATATAACATATTTATATACTCGTACATATATACATATACATAAGTATATCTGTTTCTGTTAATCTCGCACACATCTTTGGGTCACTCTTCGTCTCGGTTGGAGAATGGACACTGGCACTTTCAAGGTCAGCCACTCTGGGTTTTCCAAATCACGATCTCACATGACGGACAACTTCCTATCTCCATCCTTCTCGTTCTTTTTCGTTCTTGTATTTTAAGAAAGAGAGAAAGAAAGGATTATACATATGTGTGTATAGGGTGAGTCAGAAGTAATGACTTGCTTGCTTAGATTATGCAAGATAATCGTTAAAACAACCACAAATTATTACATAGAGACATAGACGACTAAATCTGGAAGGAATTAATGTTCATCGTGTATTACACGAATATGTATTTTCTTTTTTTTATGTCTTTTATATTATTGTTTCAATTATTAATTCGATATTTTTGAAGTACCCTCATACTCGTACATACATTGTACATTTATTAACATGCCGGTGTATATGCGTAAATACGAAAGATTAATTCAATTGATTTGAATAATAATAGCTTGTAGACAAATAATTATCATTTTAATAACAAATTAATGTTCAGTATTGCACTTTTCCACGAATAAAATTGAAATGAAGTCCTTCTCTATGTTCTGAGAATAGAAAGAAGGAAGACAAAGTTGTATTTTTAAAGGTCAACATGATTGAAATTAGCAAAATAACATAATATGTATATTAGTATTAACCTTCAGTGGGCAATTGACAAAAAAGTTGAGCAAGGTCTAAGCTTCCTCGCGTAAAGGGAAGGAAGACTTTTATTTTTGATTGAATTTTGTTTGAAATCAGTCGGACCTTGATATTATTTCTTTTTCTTTTTTTTTTTTTTATATTTTTGCAAGAGGAAAAAAAATCTTTTAATGGAAAAACACCGTTGTCTGGAGAACGAAGAATAAGTAGTAGAAAAAAATCAAATACATACGAAAGTTTCGCGAAGTCCTATCGTGACTTTTCAATCATTAATAGATTCTTTAACGATGTTTGTGTGTCTGGGTTTTTCCCGATATGAATCTTTTTTTTTTTTCTAGCGGTAAATTTATCCTCAACTTAAGCGTTCTCCGACTAACACACACCTTCCTATAATATTATTAATTATTCATATACAATTTTTATTCTCTCTTTATCGCGTAATATCATTTCATTAATATTAACATTTTAGGTACTACAAGCCATTATAGTGGCTTTCGCGGATGCCATATTGCAGTACGAGACGTCGCTATAATGGCTTTTGCGAATAACCTCTTTTAAAATATATTATACCTAATTTTATTATTGACAGGTTCGCAGTCGGCATATTTTTTCCATTTCTTATACTAAGTACCGGAAAAAATAATGAAATTTTGAAAAAAACAATAATTTTTTTACATATATTTTGTATGTAAATAAATTTAATCATCAAAAACTAAATTCCGATGTATTCCCGTAGAAAATAACGTTGTTCATCGTCACACATTGTAGTTGTATCCGTTTACACGTGATTCTCGTTGAACCCTGTCGAACGGAGAAACTAGCCGTGCTTAAGAGGTTAAAAATGTTTGTTTTTATTTACCAACAAAACTAAAACAAACATAGAATAAATAATAGAAGAAAAATCAATCGATTTCGTGCGATTGGAGTCGACCAAAAAAAAAAAAAAGAAAAGGAAGAAATTTTAAGGGATAGTAAAGGGAAAAGAGTAAAAACGATTCTCCATTGTCGAGTTAGCTCCTAAGCGAGAAGATTAAGAATCGAGGAAGGAAAGAGAAAGAGAAAGAGAGAGAGAAAGGTTTGTTCGGTTCGAATACACAATGCATACTTCCAACGAGATATCTCGTTCGATCTCCGAATCGAAAATCTTGCAATTCCGAGTATCCGTACCTTCTGGCTAAAAAGGGTGGAGTAAAGTTCCTACACCATGTATATATATATATATAGGTATAACGTGTAACCTTAAAGATCTCTTCTCACCCTTTCTCTCTCTCTTTTTCCTTACCTCCCTGTACTTGTAAAAAGGTAGAATTGAATCGTTGGATTATGCGAAACTCGAGTTTTTCACGCCTTTGTTAGACCGCATACTCAAGGATCTTGTATATATATACATATATATGTATATATGAAAATCTAGGCGTATGCGTGCGAGAGTAGGATGCATGTATCGACATATACATAGAAACATACGCACTCCCACGTGGTTACGATGGTCCCTTACAACAATGGTAAAGCGTGGGCGGCAAAGACCTATTAATAGTGGACACGGCCGATATCTTCTCAGATACTTCCCACCATATTACACTAACAGAACATTATCTTGAGTGCAACATCGTTAAAGAGAGAAAGAGGGAGAGACACACACACATTGATTACGATTGCTACTCCTGTTTTTTCATTTTTACCTTCCGAATGATTTTTTTGTTTAAAGTAGAAGAACTTCTTTCGATTTTTGAAAATGATATATGTACGTTACATAAGAAAATAATATATTAATGCATTTATATAGAAGATGAGAAGAAGTTTAAGGAAGATCGTTGGCGGCCTATAAGCCGTTTAATAACACAGACCCTAAGGGCCCGTTTCTTGTTGGGCCGTCGCGTCGTATAGGGCCCGACCTGCCATAACTTCTTCGAGATGATGCAGTGGGAGCATTATGCCGCCACGTTATGCCCCCATTATGCCGTATTATGTTACTATTTACGCTATCGCGACTCCCTATTTATATTCCTCCTCTGTCTCAACTTATATATACACATACACACATACCAACATATTATACACATTTCTCTTTCATTTTTTTTTAACATTTTTTCTTTCCTTATCACTCGGTCTTTCTTTTTTTGGAGATGGTTTCAGATTAAAATTTTTACGTATTAACCTTTTGAGTGGCACGCCGAAATCATATGTTTTCTATAATATTTTGTATATAATATTAATATATATAATATATATTAATATAATACTATTATATTAATAGTAATAATATAGTAATTATAATAAATATAATTATATTGATATAATACTATTATATTAATAGTAATGATATAGTAATTATATATAAATATAATTATATTGATATAATATGCTATTATAATTATAGTAATAATATATATAAATATAATTATATTAAAAGAATACTAAATATATTATTATATTTACATATAATAATACTTATATATAAATATAATACACTAATAAAAATATAATTAAAAACGTACATTTTCGCGACTGCCGGGATTCGATCTCACGAACCCACGGTTACAATCCTGCGACTCTAGCATTGAGCCACCAAGATCTTAATATGATTACTTATATATAAATATAAATATAATTATATTAATATAATACTAAATACTCTCATATAATTATATATAAATATAATACTAATACTAATATAATTATATATAAATATAATACTAATACTAATATAATTATATATAAATATAATACTAATACTAATATAATTATATATAATTAATATATTTATATATTATCTATATATATATATAATAGATAAGCAAAGAGGGAAAGAATNTATATAAATATAATACTAATACTAATATAATTATATATAAATATAATACTAATACTAATATAATTATATATAAATATAATATTAATACTAATATAATTATATGTAAATAAATATAATACTAATACTAATATAATACTAAACTATTAATATATTTATATATTATCTATATATATATATAATAGATAAGCAAAGAGGGAAAGAATTTGAGTACTCGATCGGAAGATACTTTTCCAAGAATTCTGCAGCATCCGCGTGGTCCAAAATTTAAAAGAGGAGAAGTAACGACGCGTTAAGGAAGAATACCTGCGTCGTTTCGTTGTTTAAAGTTTTAAAAGCACATATCCCTTATGCGTTCGCTATCTTGTATCTTTGATTTTTCTCACTTTCCAAGAGGAAGAAGAAGAAGAAGAAGAAGAAGAAGAAAGCTTGAATAAAGTGAGAAAGAACATCGATGTTTTCGCTATAGCGTACTCGTACGTTTCTACACATTATCGTTATTCCAAACAACTCACATAACTTCTTTTCTCTCTCTCTCTCTTCCTCTCTTTGATGTTCTCTTTGAAAATTTTTTTTTCTATACTATCATCTTACAATTAAATGTAAATCGTATTATTTATCTATGAGATAATCGATTTCATAGATAAAATAACAGAGGAATATGATTTAATAAAAAATAAATAAATAAAATAAATTTCTCGAAAGAAGAGAAAGTGTACTTACACTATTTTTAAAAATAAACGTTGCATAATGCATGAAATTTGAAAATGATCAAATTTGTGAAGAAAATTGTGAAAAATTTAACACGATATGATTTATACACTCTAATATTCATTTGAAATTCAATAAGCATTTCGATTAGTTGTTAATTTTTTCTCCTCTCCACGTTCTCCCCTTTTTATAATCACAGTTGTATCGATTGAAAAATAAGCGAGTTTTTATCATCTTCGTAAAAGGAAAAATAAAAAGAAATTATTTGTAGAAAAAAGAAGTTGAAAATGATGAACGAGAGAGAAGTACGTATGGAATAAGAAGAATGGTGGGAGAGGGTCGAAGTGGAAGGTAGTTAATAATCGTATCTTAGATACCAGTCAACTGTCATGGCGATTACACGTGCTTTTACCAGAGCCAGTACCGCACGTATTCTCAACGAGTATCGAATTAGAATTATTTATCTGTTGCTTTATCATTTTTTTTTCTGTTTGTCTTCTTTTGTCAAACGGTATTCGAATTTTTTTTGTATTGCGCTTGTGTACACTTGTGATATATATAGATTTATAGTTTATAATAGTTGTTTTTATGTTGAAATTTTCAATTTAATTATTAAAGTGACAAACAAAAACTTACATCTGAGTTCTATTAACGAAGAAAATATTATGTCAGGTAATAATTTATTAACACATTCACGATCGCTGACGTGAATTTACGTCTTTTCAAGTTCTATTCTTAATTGCCACTGACGTGATTCACGTCATATTAAATTTTATAATATAAATATATAATATTTAATATATTTAATATATAATATTAATTTAAATATATAAATTTAAATAACTCATTATTTTTGCCAGTACCCAATATTAAAAAAGGAAAAAATATACCGGTCGTGAATGTGTTAATTAATAATACGTTGTATATATATGTGCATGTGTGAGAACGTAAGAGACGCGTATCAGAAAAATTGTTATTTACAGAAGATTCTTAAGATCGTTAACATTTTGCTATCTCATTGATTCTTTACATACACACACAAACACACATATATATATATTTTTTTTTATTTTTTTTTATTTTTTAATTTTTTTTTCTCTTACAAACGAGTATGGAATCGAAAGGAGCAACCTTGAAGAATCAAAAGAGAAAATCGTCGAGCGTAATTTAATTCCACTGTTCACATCGCTTAAGTTAATGAAGAGAGAGAGAGAGAGAGAGAGATAGAAAGAAAAAAAAACTTCTCAAAGATGAAGTTCCAAAAAAGTTAACTTCGAAAGATCGACCTTGCTAAGAATATATCTCGCACGTGCGAGCAAATCCTTTTCTTCCTCTTCTATCTCTTTCTATTTTTTTGTTATTTGGTAGCGATCAAGAGACCGTTATAAACCAGTTTGAAGATCGACGACGTTCCTTTAGTTTCTTTTGCATTTTTTTTTTTGTTCTTTTTGTTCTTTTTCTTTGTTGATCTTGATCTAGCTCGTTTGATTTGCGTGGGACACGTTATTTCAATACTAAATTCTTTTTCTCTCTCTCTCTCTCTCTCTCTCTCTCTCTCTTTCTGTTTCGTGATCATAAAAAAAAAGTCAGCTAAAGACTTATCATTAAAGTTTGTTTGTTTTTGGATCATCGTTGATTTCATTAGTGGCAACATTTTGTTTCTTTAATGGGATCGTTTCTCTTTATTTACTAATTAAGAAATTTTACGAGGAGATTAACGAAGATTAAGAAGATGACTCGTATCATCATCAGTCGTTACTCCTTAAATAACAATAATTGCTATGCTTTAGACACGAACTTAAAGTTGGTAATTAATGCTTTTCAATCAATTACTAAATTTATTTATTTTTGATCTTCGTTTATTCAAGACTTTTTTTATATTCGTATATTTATTCGACTATGGAATTATATTCGATTGTATATTTATATTATATTGATAATATAATATAATATAATATAATATACAAATGTATAAAACCTAATATATAAATGTATAAGAGATCTTATATGAATATAAAAATAATTCAGATGAAATGTGAGATTATTTTTCTTTCTTTCTTTCTTTCTTTCTTTCTTTTATTTCAATAATTTTGACTCATAGAATAACGATGCACGTATATCTGGAGTGAAACATTTGATGGCTATGACGTTATGGAAATCGTAATTCATAATTGCAAAATACGTAGGTGTATACGTCGACGTATTCTGACATCAGTTAAACACATTTAGCATTGGTACGAATTAATTATGCTTTTACAATACGATGGGAATTAAACAGTACGTTATTTGCTTATACCGTTTACAATCGATGACGATTATTTGAGAGGAAATTCCTCTCATAAATATTCTCCCTGGCTATTATCTTGCTAATATACGTCGATCGATTACTTATGCTCGTGCAAGAGAGAGAAAGAGAGAGAAGTATAAAAAAGTATAAAAATAAAAAAAGAAAAGCAACATATGCGCTCGAAGATTTATCAAATTCAAAGCAAAATATCGCAACGGAAAATAATCAAAATAATATAAGGTAAAACAAAAATGACTAGTCTTTTCGAAAGGATCAAAAGGGGGAGGTTTCAATCCCCCCCTTTCGTATCGTCTTGCGAATCGCGAGTAAGTGCGTTGACCTTGAACCTTGCGTTCACTCTTCAGTTCGTACCCGAGGTCAATGAACTTATCGATCCAGAAAAAACGTCTCCCGAATTTTAATGCTCCGATTAAAAAGAAAAAAAAAAAAGAAAAAAAAATAAGGAATAAAGATGAATCTACAAATCTTGACGCAACCCTAACTAACAGATCGTACTTATTTTTGAACGTATCAAATAAAACTTTAGAGGAATAGAAATAAAAATGTGATGCGTTTTGTTTAAAATGAAAGAGAAAAATTGTCTTTCTTTTTATTTGTCTATTGCTATTCGTCTCTTTGATTTTTATTCTTTGTATTTAAAGTAGGATGAATCGAACTGAACGCGTAACCGATCGACGTTATACGGTATCGTAAACTGTATAAGATGAGAACGTGTTTTAAGATTAGCTTTAACCTCGCGAATATAGTGCTCGGTAATATAATAGTAATAATCTACCAACAAATTATCATTTGAATGAAAATATTTGTTGAACTCTTTTATAAATTGAGTTTTATTTATATTATATTTAATTCTTATATTTATATAATATAATAATATAATAATATAATAGAAATATAAAAATTAAATATAATTTAATAATATAATATAAATATAAAAATATAATATAATATATAATATAATAATAATACCATTAAGAAAATACATCATGTTTTTTTTTTTTTTTTCTATACACGTGATATACGCCTCAAAATATTATTTATTTAATTAACAATTTTTGTTGTAAATAATTTATCGCACGCTTTTATCGTTAGGCATTGAATTTTATCGAAAGTGTCATGTGGAATTTAACAGTCGTACGAAGTTCAACGAGAAAGACCGAATATTATTGCAAAATTTGACTCGTTTCAATGATAATCCCCGTTATCTTTTAAATGACTTCTTTTTTTTTTTTTCCATGCATGGTATAATTACTTTATATTTCCATTTTTATCTTACATTCTTACTTCGTGATTTTTTCTTTATCTGCTTTTTTATTCTGTTATTAATATAAACAAATGAAAAGGCCGGAAAGACAAATCAATAAATTATCAATCGTATATTTTCGGTATATTTATTCAGCTTGAAGAAAATACAGCTTAAGTTAATTTAGTTTACGGATTTATAATCGTCCCGATGATCCCACCTACTTCATCTTATTATGTTAAGATTGATAAAGATAAAGATATAAATATAAATATATCATTTGGATATACTTGCAATGATGTCGCATTATTTTCAATCGAAACTAAAATCAAACCAAACAACTTTTTATCTTTATTCGATCGACAATTTAACCAAATTTTCCTTGCAAATTTAATCTGAGAGAGATACTGCATCGTTCAAATTGTCAGATGACGTCTTCAGTAAAACTGGTCTTCGAAACGAGAGACAAAATTCGATAAAATATTGAACGATCTGTGAACAAGTTTGTAATTTTATATACGCGTTTCACATAACATATAAATTCATATTATGTAATATAAATAAAGTGAAATGGAAAAGACAATCAATAGAAATGAATGATAAATAAGGGTCTGTCTGTGTCGAGGGAAGAAGGGTAAGAGAAAGGGAAGGGTATGGTAAGTTAAAGGGTTGAAATAAAATAGAATCCACAAGAAGTATAAGTGATCTTTCTTTTGTTGCGGTACTCGCTGTATTCGCTATAGTAAACTATAGTGTATGTATTTGTGAAGACTTTACAATGGTGTGTACATGTAAGACTATGGGGGCCCATCGAGTCTTTACGATTTCTCTTTCTCTCTCTCTCTCTCTCTCTCTCTCTCTCTCTTTCTATCCCTTTTCTTTCTACGAGACATAAGAAGAGTCTTGCAAGATGCCACGAGTCTCGGTGTATTGGTATAATCGTTTATTTCGCGTCGACCTTTGCAGGGCACTACGTCAAAATGTCAGACGCGACCCCGCCTGAGATAGAGAGAGAAAGAAAGAGAGAGAGATAGATAGAGATAGATAGATAGAAAGAGATGGTAGAGAAGATGCACTGGGAACGTTGTAATGGGCTTACAAAGCGTAACAAACTGATGCGAGGTCAAACACACGACGGGCAATAAACACACCGAAAGACAAATGGGCCCTTAAGGTGCACCACACCGAGAGAACGAGAGAGATGGATAGATGCGCGAATATGCTTGCCCTTACCGTCCCTTCTGGCGATACCTTGCAAAAGGGATGGGTACTTCGCATTCTGACATTTTTCATACACTCTATACTATAAATAATATTACTTTGGACGTGGGGTGTATGTGTTCGATGATTGCCATTGAAGAGTATCATTAAAAGATGAAACAAAGAAGGCGCATCATTTTATATTAAAATATAATAGAAAAAGTAGTCAAAGTATATAAAATACAATAGAAATAATTTTGATTGAAGTATCGTAGCAAAAAGAATCGAAGAAAATTAATTCTATGGCAGTTTTTATGGAAGAGAGAAAGAGAGAGAGAGAGAGGTGCGAGGTCAGGCGCGCTCGCGACAGGCAATAAACGCGTCGAGAGATAAATGGGCCTTTAACGCACCCCCCACTATTAGACCCGACTCCTCGCGGACACGTATAGTTGGGCCCGTTCTTTCTTGGGCTAACAAACTGTTTGATTTTCATCTTGATATTCTCTTTAGTAAAGGCGTCCTGCCAACATCGTAATATCAACGCCAACATAGTACTTTTTTCTTTTATTCTCTTGCTCCAACAAATTGTTTGCACATTGTTTAGAATTCTTTTTTTTTTCTATTTCCACGTGCGATGATTTATCTGCACCTTAATCTTTTAATTGTACTAAAGGTAGATATGTCCATCGTATTTTCTAGTACGTATATAAATATAGACCTTAGCGATTAGGATCTTTGTTTCTGAAGAATTGAGCGATAATATAAATCTAAAACTCGTGTCTTGTCACTCGAGGAAGCAATAAAGATTGGGATAGCGAATAAACGAGGCCCTTAACTCAAGGAACTATCTTAAACATCTAGTTCCTCTAGTTAATCTCTTTTTTTATAAGCCACCGAATATCTGAAACATTTTACAAGTATCTTATCGCAAAGAAATCGAGTTCCCTTTAGAAAATAACAATATCGAACGTTGTAATCTAGTACGTTTATACATGATTTATAAAATAGCATGTTTGCTGTGCTTTCAGATGCCACAAACAGTGCCTTCAGCGGCTGGCTACTCGCCGTCGTTCGACTACAGTACCTTTCAATTCGATTTGTCTCTTCTTCCTGACGATTACGGTCTTGCAAATGCTCAGACAACAAGCTTAAAACCAACACAGATCAAGCAAGAAGCTTGTTCTCCACGGCCAAATTCCCCAATAACAACGACGCAAACAGCAACAACCACCATTACGGCCGCTTATCCAAGTCCACCATATCCGAGTCCTGGTACTGGAGCTTGCGAATTACCATTGTCGCCTAATTATTCTCACGAAAATTCACCAGGATATCCTACCAGTCCTTATTACGTACCAAGAAGTCCTCAAAGTGCACAATTTTATCCAACGAGTCCTGAACCCTCCGGCAAACAACCGGTCAAAAGAGAGAAGAGTCTCGACTTGCTTGCTATTCTTCAGGAATCAAGGTAATAAATATCCTACATTTTCATTATACACATTTTCATGATCACATCTTTATTTGATTTAACAAAATATTTGATTGTATGTTTTCAGACTCTTGGCAGAGAGTCTAGGATACCGAGAAGATTCTACAGATTGTACAGTTCCTTGTACACCACCCAGAACCGAAGAAGATATTTACAACAGCTTAGACGCTGATTTCTTTGCTAAAAAAGAGACAACCAGTAGCGTTCAGGGTCAACATCCCTTACTCAAAGAGATTCTTTTCAAAGAGGAACCACGTTCGTGTAGCAATAGTATTGGTAGTAATTCTCCTTCCTCGTCGTCGTCGTCATCGTCATCGGCGTCATCGACTGCTTCGTCCTCGCCAGGACCTATCGAGTTCGAAAGCACGTCACCTTTACGCGAATTACTCTTCAAAGGAGTTAGAAAGGACTTCGTAAACAACCCTAAAATCAACCAACCCAAAGTAGAAAGACTCCAAGACGAAACGAGCAACCCTCTTGAGAAAGAAGAAGAATTGTTCAAAGATAATCAAAAGAGCGATCATCAGCTCCTTAGAGAAGTTTTACGAGATACGAGTTTTCAAAGAAAATACAATTTGAGACCAGTCGATCTTGGTGGTGTTGGTACTGGTTTCGTCGAGGACATGGAGTCTGGCGAATGTGTCGGTGATCTGGCTAGGGAACAGATAGAACCTGTCCTCAGTTTGGCGATTCAACAACTTCAGAAGGACTTTGACAATACTTGCGTTGCTTTGGGTATTCATCCTGGTGAGTTGGTCAAACTTTCACAATATTTCCTCTCTCTCTCTCTTTCTTTCTTTAGACAACTTTGGTAAACGTTATATGTGACTTACTTTGATGTTTGACAGCATTTAGAAATCGTAAGGGGGGGGAAAAAAAAAGAAAGAAATGTTTTTCAAATTGATCATTTAGCTGTCAAGAAATAAACATTTTAGATTGAAAAATATTCAAAGGTTTAAAAATAGTTTGATTTTAATATTCACAAAGGAGAATATATATCCTTGATTATTAATTAGGATTATCTGGGTATCTAAAAGATAGAGGAGTGATCCTTGTCTTTTATTGGATCGATCGATCGAGTCCACTCGCTACCTTGCCGCGGGCGAGGATTCGTAAGTTAGCTAGCTAGCTAGTTAGCTAGCTGGTTAACTGACTAACTGGCTAACTAGTTAACCAGTGAGAGAGTCCTCATGAAGTATTTTCGATGCACGCGACCGGTTAGCCTATTAGTTCGCTCTCAGCCACAATATGATGTCACGTTTCGAATAAATTACCTAGTCACGCGTCAGAAACAGTCTGCTTTCACGATGAGGTTACGAAATTTCGGGTCTCTCTTCAAGGTCACTACACTTTCCGTTTATCTTTTACATCGAATGCTACTCGACTACTGTGAAACTATATTTCCTATCTCTCTATTTTGTTTGTCCATTTATTTTGTAGTCTTTCACACATTTCGCGTTACTAATCGATACCTTGCAGTTACGAAACTAGTACAACCCATGTATTTTTGTTTGAATTTGTTGAAACATTTGTTTTCAGAACCTAGACGTTGGAGTGCAGCAGACGTGGCAGCTTGGGTACAATGGGCAAGAAGACAATTGCAATTACCCTCGGTACCCTTGGAAAGTTTCAACGTGGATGGTGCAACCTTGGCATCCTTGACAGAAGAAGAATTCTGCCAAAGAGCACCTCAGGTAAAGGATAGGAATTTAAAAAAAAAAAAACACGACGCAAACTTTTGTCCAAGTCCCGTTATGCAATGGTCGTCGTAGCAGGCAACTCTGATTGAAGCTGCGAGTTATAACAAAGCGAGATTTTTGCAGTGTTTCGTGGAAGATTCAAACCTGTATCATTTTCTGAGTAATCGTATGAATAAGACAAACCTGAAATTTGCCGAATTCATAAAAATTCGAAAACTTTGAAGTTAAGGAACCTTCCAAAAACTGACCCTCTAAAGAAATCGTTCGAAGTGCAATCGATACTTTCGAAGGAAGCAAGAAATGAACTGTGAGATATCGGAACAATTCTCTTTCGTGGCAACAGCTATGTCGAGAAATGTTCTCGTGGCCGGCAAGGTCCGGTGAAAGTGAATTTCCTGGAAAGCAACGTGCGTCGGTGCGCGTTCTTTCCGTGTAATTTTGCTCGCTCGTGTATCTCGTGTGGTGCGCAACACTCGACATGACTAAGCACGAGACACTCTAATAATACACTCATTCGCTGTTAAAAAAAAAATAATAAAAAAAAAAACAAGGTATCCTTTGAAATGCGATTGTATTAATATTATATTGCTCGTTATTTCTTATAAACATTATTACTATCGTCATTATTAATAATTACTCAAATAAAAAGATAATTCATTTCTCGATTAAATCCGTGGACTCGTTTGATCGTGCCAACTAAAATTCCAGTTGTTGATTCATCACGATGGACCGTTAATGTAACAAGTAGTCTCAGCATTTAGCCAAAAATGTCGACGCTTATTCTAGATTCCAGTATCGTCGATTCATCAAAATGTTTGTAGATCACTATCATCACCTAACATCGTCATTGTTAGCAAGTATAGTAGGAGAACAGCTACCCTATACGAGTATCGATTGGCGGAACATTTCGAAAGAGATCGATGTACCGGTACACGCATACATAGGTATATGCATGCATATATATATATAACGATTCCTCGTACGAACTTAAGAAACTCTGTTAGGGCAGAGCGCATAACTGCACCCAAGGTGCTATCTCTCCCTCTCTCTCTGTCCCTTTCTTTTTCTTTCTTTCACCGACTCGGAATCATACCTACCGATTGGTTGGTGTTCACCTACGTGCACGACCACTCCGATTGGTTGACTCGTTCGAACGTTTGAGAAAAGTAGGTCAACGGCTCTGGCGTTACCCGAATGCCTGACTGCTTTGCCCGAGTCTGCTTACTCCTAACTCCTCTTCTCCTTTTCTACCTTTTCCTCCTCCTTATTTCAACCGAACGAACAACAAGTCGCTTTCTCTTCTCTCTTTCTCTTAAAAGACACGCGAAGAGCAACGGCCCCAGAAGACTCCAATAAGGAATTCTAACGCGAGGGTCTCTTCTTTTATCTTTTTTCTTTTTTCTTTTTTCTTTCATTATACTTTGGTTGTGATTGAAGAGACATAGCGTTCCAACACTGCTAGATAAATTCATCAGGAATCTATGATAGAGAAATAACTTATTGTTGTGTACAACAGATTGCCATGATGCAGTAAAAACAAAATATTGGCTTATTCTTATAACTTAACTTTCCTCTAATACTTATTTACTTATAAATGGTCACCATACTCAGCAAATATTTAAGAATTTCTCTAATTGGTGACTCATGATTTCCTATTATCACGTTTCAGTGCGGTGGTATGTTACACGCTCAATTGGAAATCTGGAAAGCAGCAGTTGAGGAATCACCTAGGAATACATTGGCAGCTTCTTGGAGTCCTACTGGAGTGGTCCAAACTCCGAGTAATCCCAGTTCAACTCCACCAACATCTGCCGTTCGCAGCGTTCCCTCAGTGAACAATGTCAAGGGTTCAACCTGTAGCATCGATTTCTCAGATGGTAAAATAGAATTTGTCTAATGAAACAACTCGGAGATGTGTTTTTGTTGAGAAAAGAAGGAAAACAGGTATTCTATCATTTGTTTCAGACGAGGATGACGATTGCGCTAGCGTTCAAACAGGGAACAACTCCAATGGCACTAATTCATCCGGTAAAATGCGAAATGGTGGTTCTCACATTCATCTTTGGCAATTTCTAAAAGAACTTCTTCAGAGTCCAGGTGTCCATGGCTCCTGCATACGTTGGTTGGATCGGGGAAAGGGTGTTTTCAAAATCGAAGACTCGGTTAGGGTTGCTAGGCTTTGGGGTAAACGTAAAAATCGTCCTGCCATGAACTACGACAAATTAAGCCGTAGTATCAGACAGTATTACAAAAAAGGTATCATGAAGAAAACGGAACGTAGCCAGAGACTGGTCTATCAATTTTGCCACCCTTATTGTCTCTAAAACAAAAAAAAAAGAAAAGAAACGAACAAATCCATTTGAGGGAGGATTTGAAGGTAAAAGAAAAATATTAATAAGGGTTAGGAAGACAAACAGGGTTATAAATATTATATAATAGCTATTATACTTATATATATATTTTATTGAAATGAGACCTCCGTCTTTTTCTACGAGCCAAATCCGTCCCAACAGATTCAATCAAAAGATCTATGCAAGTTTATTTGAAAATGCAAATCTTGAAAAGGAAGTAAATGCATATGCATTTTGAGAATTGTTGCTGAGGAAGAATCAGTACGGAGGTTGATATCAAATAAAATAACAAAAAATGAAAGAGGGGGGGGAATAAGAAAGGGTTAGGGATGGAGGCTTTGGAAAGCAACGTGTGTAAAGAAAATTCACGATCACGAGATCCGGCTTGTGTTAATCTTTTTTTCCAAATGGATAATCGAATAGCATCAGCTGGGTACCACCTTAGTACGCCCGTTTTGGGCGATATTATTATACTTATATATATATATATATATAATTATTAATATTAATCATTTCTTTTCTTTTTCTCGTCTATCTTTTCTCTTATTCGATACAGCACACGATCTCTACTAGAGTACCGGACTGAATATCTTTTACAATGGTATGGACAAAGTGGAGAGAAACAAGATAGCATTATGGATTATTTTTATATATTTTTTTTTTTTTGCATAAGCTCGTCCTTGCGGTTTTCACGTGGCTTCTTCTTCTCGTTCGTCGTTTTTTGTTTTTTTTTTCTTTTTCTCGGGGTATTTGGTTGTCCAGCTTCTTTGAGAAGATCAACCACAAGGAGGATGACGTAGATCAGAAAATGTTCAATTACTCCAAGGTCGGACCCGTGAGAGAGAGAAAGAGAGATCGTGTAAGTAAGGAAACTAAATTTATGGTGAAATAATCCCATAAGACGAAGGTACGCTCTTTTTCCTTTTTTCTTTTTTTTTTTTTTAGTTTTTTTTCTTCTTCTTCTTCTTCTTGTTCTTGTTCTTTGAGGAAAGCAGGAATCACGAGAGAGTAGTTTACTTTTAGCAACGGCAGTAGATTTTTTTTTTTTTTTTTAGTAACTGTACACATATCAATTGTTATTGTTGTTGTCGTGGGTGGAGAGACTCTCGTAACGGAGAATAGGGAAGAGGAAAGGGATACTTTCCTATCTCTGTTCTCACGATTGCTTGCTGGTAACCCTTCGCCGTCGCCGGTTTTCTCTGCCTCGAGCGAAACTCAAATGGAAAACCGCGAAACGCGATGAGATCGAATACCCTAGCGGAACTTCTTCGCTTTTATAATCCTCGATCCGTCATTTATTAACAAATTATTTGTAATTATGAATATTTACACAAAGGAAGGAATAAAGGATTTTTCAATAATGAAGGAAGAAAAATGAATGCATGATTTTGCAATCTTGATTTGCATCTTGGTTTGCATCGTGGTGCCCAAGGCACCAAAGTATCGAATAAGACTCGTGTCAAATCGAGATCTTGCCGTATCGACCTTTCAACTTTTCAAATCTCGAGCATTCGTTTATCGTTTAGTTCATTTTGGAAAATCCATGGGGTCGCGGTTCGTTCGTGGTTCGCTCGAGGCTAATTTCGGCATAACGCGTACGGCTGGTTCCGGTGATTTTGGTCCCATATATCTATGATATATTAAACGTTGTATGTTCCATGAACGATTTTAGTATCTTAAGGTTAAATAAGTATAGTATAGTATAATATACATATTTTTTCAAACAAATCTATTTTAAGATACTATGGCACAAATGACTTAAGTGAGTCTTTATAGCCAAGTTACTTCATGAGATTTATAATTATCTTATTATTTTTTTGTTTTTTTTTTTCTTAATCATTCACCACCCTCACCTTTCCCCATTTCCCTGTCATATTTATCTATTCATAATTATTCATTCATTATTAATTTCACCATTTATTCCTTTTTACATATCATAATTTATAAATATGTATCGAGTAAATTTGTATAATTATCAACTAACAACAAAATCTTGGCAAGATTTACAACGATCATTGAATTTTCAAGATTGTATATGTACAATCGCGTTATATATATTTTATCTATATATGCGACTTATTTATTCTAATTCAATATTTTAATATAACAATAATAATAATAATAATAGTAGTAATAAATAATATTAATAAGAACAATGACAATAATATTAAAACAATGATAATAATTTGACGTGAACTATCGTAATGTATTCGAGATCTAACAACCGGTATAGCATATACAAACGTTTACACACACTTACACACAAATATTCAATAATTACGATTATTATCTCGATACCGTTCGAAGGACAATGAAAAACAAAGATCTGAAAAAAAAAAAAAATAAAAACTTAAATAAAATGAAAAGATTTTCTTTCGTCACAATCGGATCGTTTAAAATGCGATCTCTCGTTTCTCTTATACGACTTAGAGCCAAAGATTCGATATCGATCTATAGATCGATCGAGAGGGTTTCTCTCTCTCTCTCTCTAGGAATAATAATGCACATGCACACCTTTGGAATGAGAATGTGCAAGAGAGACGATGGGACTACCTTCTCGAGAGTTGCATATAATGGGATCGTAAAGTGCCGAGAGCACTTGTACTAAGCCTGTTCGATTTGGATGATACCATGGGTTCAGGCACACCGTGTTAAAACCTTCTATGGGAAATAATACTCCTACTTTTTACTCATACTTGAATGATGTACGATAGAGACGTCAAAGTCGCAATTTTATTCTTCAAATTTCATACTGACAAAAAGGAAAATCATAATTAGTCACCCTCCCTTCCCCTCATTAATTTCCAAAATAATTTTGGTTTCAACACGAATTATTCATGTTAACTTTCCTACGATTCCGTTGCATCTCTTTTTTTTTCTTTGCAGGGATGCAATCGATAGTACAAAAAAAGAAAAAGAGGTGAGAGAAAGAGGTAAAAGGTTTCTCAGTTCTCTCGAGAATAGAGAGAGGGAGAGAAGGGAGGGGGAGAGATGGGGAGGAGGACGGGGGTTTGTTTTATAAGCGACGGCCAGCAATAAACAGAGACAAAGCGTTCGGCTCGTTTGCGGAGATTGCTTTAAAGATCACCGCGTTAATCTTACGTTCTCGGTTGGTAAGGCACATGCATACTATATATATATATATATATATAGTATGCATGTGCCTTACCAACCGAGAACGTAAGATTAACGCGGTGATCTTTAAAGCAATCTCCGCAAACGAGCNATATATATATATATATATATATATATATATATATACAATGCTCGAACCTGGCTGATGTGAGAGAGGAGAGCGTACCCAACTACGCCATTTTTCATGTTTTTTCGAAAGATCGAAAGTCGGCGAGAGAGGCAGGATTTGCGTCACGATGTTTTACATATACATACATACATTCATACGTAGGTGCATACAAATACACACAAAATATCTTTTATATATAGAGAAACACGTGCAACGTGTATTATACGTACAAAGATTATTTTTTTTTTCTTTAAAAGGATAATGTAATATCTCGCATCTTGCTATTCTTTTTTTTCTTTTTTCTTTTTTCTCTTTTTGAGATATACATTAATATAATATTTAATACATAAATGTAATACACATTACATATATGTGCATACATATCAGCTTTACCGGTCATCGTTCTCTTCGTGTTACGATAGTTCCCTACGAATTTAAAGATTTATATATGTGTGTGTGTGTGTACGTAATTATAATTGTGGATTTATTCAATAAATTGTAAAAATTTATTTTATGATTTATCTCGTCTGTTATAATTATTTATATTTGAAAAAAAAAATATTATAAATCATAAAATGAATTTATTGTTGTTGTTGTTGTATTTTTGTTCGTTTTGTTAACACTTTATTGGCCGCTCATACAACATGTGTGTTATAGCTGGAACAACCGTTATGGTCATTATTTATTTATAACTTTTTATAGATTTAAACATTATATAAAGTTGTTAAATTATTGTTGTTGTTGTTGTTTTTTTTGGATATTAATTATTTCGTAAATTTAATAAAGTTTCTTGAAATGAATTTTTCCAAAATATTACCAGCCTCTGACGATGTTTGACTGCATACATGTATGGCCATTAAAGTGTTAATATATATTTCTGGTTTACAATTATAGTATTCGCTTTTATAATTACGAAAACACAATTGAATTATTTTATGAAAGTACAATTTCTCTTTCTTTTCTTTCGTTTTGTCTTAAATATTTAGAAAGAAATAGAAATGAACGATGTTTGTCTTGAAAAATTTCGAAAATAATCTGACAAATTATTATCGATTGGATAAATGTACTTTTATGTATATAAAAGTAGATAAAATAGATATTATATGTAAAAATTGATTTACAGTACATAATTATAATGCAAATACTTCGAACTATGTACTGTAAATGAATTTACATGATTATTATATATATATATATATTATTTATCTGTATAACGATTGAATCGTAAAAAGCGTCGCTAACGTCAAATCCGATTAATTGAATTTTATTTTTATTTTATTTTATTTTTTTTATTTTTATAAATTTTTATATCGTAAAAGAGACGCATTGTTAAACGTTGCAATATTTATATCATTAAAAAAAATATATCAACGATTTGTTAATCGATCAATAATTGAAATCGATCGTATTGCGGACAATAATGATAAAACGTTGATAATAATTTTAATAATTATAATAATAATAGTAATAATAATAATAATAATAATAATAATAATAATAATAAAAATAACAAATAATAATAATTGATTATAATATTAATAATATATTATATAAATATATATTTTATTAAACCGAGATGCGTTGTCATTGTTCTCGAAGTGTTTTACTAACACAAAGGAGAAACGTGAAAATGAGAGAATGAAAAAATATGTATAAAAAAAAAAAAACAATAAAAAAAAGAAAAAAAAGGATTATAAATAATGAGAGAAAAATGTTGATAAAGTGTGTAAAATCTTTTAATCGTCCGATTCCTTCCAAATCCAACATGCAGTATGTTTAAATGTTTATTAAAAAAAAAAAAAACAATTGTCCTAATCGAGTTGACAATTTTTCGTTTGAAATATTTCCATCGAAGATGGAGCGAAAGTGTTCGTGCAATGGAGTGAAAGTTGGTCTCGAGTAACTGTTGGCCTAATCGTTCACGAAAGTAAGTGAATCATCGTCTTCTTGTGGTGACGTCATTCAACTAAATATCAAACAATTTTAGATTTTTTCTATCAAAGTTATCGAATTATTTTTTATTTTTACTTGTCCCATTGAAAAATAAAGAATAGAAAAACGAGTAAGTCAAATAATCTTTGGAGAAAATGAATATTCGAATTTATATTGATGTTAAATTTAACCCTTTTAGTGGTTTACATAAAATACTTTTATATAAAAAATGTTTTGTAAAAATAGAATAATTTATTATTAATCAGATTTTAATGATAAATTATATTGAACAGTTGAAATGTTTGTTTTTGAATATAATTTCATAGATTAATATAAATATTCAATTATTTTATATACAATAATATTAACAAACAATAGGTATACGTCGATAGACCATTCTGATCATTTTTACCAAATACATATATGCTTCCATAGTACTCAAAGGGTTAAAAAAAAAGAAAGATTCAGAGTATTGTTTGAAAAATAAAGGAACAAAATGTTGTGCATCGACACCGCGATGGAATTAACCGCGAGGGTTGAAAGGTTAAAACGATAGGAAGGAATTTTTCAAGTCTGTTATATACCAGGGGCCGTTGTTCGATCTCAAGCGAAGATCTTTACAAGAGATGGACAGATCCAAGAAAAGGATCTACAGAGAGCAGCACCTTCCTTTGATCCAGATACGCGGAAGTGTATAAATCAAACTCGTGCTTTAGATCATTTCATCTGATTATTTCTTACACATATATATATATAACTATACGGTATATTTGATTTTTAATGTTTATGATAACCTTTGTTTTTTTAATCTAATTGTAAATCTAAATAATTTCAATATAATCATTTGAAATAATTCGAAATAATTTGTATAGAATTTCTATTGGATCTAAGAATCGGTGTGACAATACATGGCACTGATAATGAATCTTGGCTGTCGCATAATGAGAGCATAAATTATGCGCTCCTGTGTGACACCTACTCTCTCTTTCTATCTACTTATCTATACTACTCACTGTTTCGATCCTTTTCTATTTTTTGTTGTTGTTGTTTTTTCCCCAACACTTAACGCACACTCCCATATACATTAATTCCCGTTTATGTAAACATACATACATATATACATACATACATACATGCATACGAGGAGACGTAGATTTCTTTAGTCAACGCAATAAATTCCATGGTTATAGTAGTCGCGTACATTGGTATGCAAGTATACCAACACATTAAAGGGGCAAATGAAATGTGTGTAGAGTTTGTGCTCTCTTGTGCGCTTACCTATTCGCGAGGCTCAAGCGTTGTTCGTATATATTTACCTGGCAATTAGTTTCGCGGAGAATGTTGTTGTCCTTGGTAAGAACAGAGACTTGGAACGGCTCGTTTGTGCGGGGGTGTATCTCTCCTCGCGTTCACTTGCGCTCTTATACTCCTTCGTCCTATACTTTTAAGAAATAAACTGCTTTGTGTTGAGGACGATCAAACCTACTACCACCACCACCACCACCACCACCATCACCAACAGAAAAACATTACAATCTTGCGAAAATGCAGGTGCATCATGCACCGTTCGATCAATTTTTCATCAAAATAACAATTTCAATAGAAATTCTGCATACTCGTCATACTCTCAGATGTTTATTTTTATCAGAATATTTATTCAACTTTTGATTTATTATTTCATTTGAGTACATATTCGATTTTATTATACCTCAGGTCTTTTTCATCTTCCTCCTCATTCTCATGATTTTCTCTTATTACTTCCCTTTGGACGTAACCTTAAACCCTTCTCAACGATCAACGAAAATACGTGCTAAGAGTATCGTTAACGAGCTATAAACAAGGTATATTATACTCAAATATACATCCTCATTATAGCTGGCATCATCATTCGTGTGTCTTTATCTCTACGTATCCATCGAAGGAGTAAAAAGAAAGAAATAAAGAAGAGAGAGAGAGAGAGAGAGAGAGAGAGAGAGAGAGAGATGGACAAATTCTTCTTGGATGATAACAAGAGAAAGATAGAGAAAGATCCAAATATGGAAAGAGCTATTCTGATCTATGAAAAGAATGTTAGTGGATGGTTTAAAATCATGCTGTCTCTTTATCTTGACTTTTAGCTCGGTTACTCCCCTTTAACACCACCGGTGCACATCACGTGTACTCGTTTTCCTGGCTCTGCCAGACCCGATCCAGCCACGATAGATCGAAAACACCATGCCTAAGAGTTCAAACCGAACCAAAGAAAGAAAGAGAAGGAGAGATAGATGGATAGATGGATGCTATTCTTTTTTCTGTTTTTTTTTTTTTTTTTTTTTTTTAAATCCAACACACCCTCCTCTTCTTCTTCTTCTTCGTCTTCTTCTTTGGCAAGCACGAGCCGACTAACTCCAAGGTCCGAAGTGTTGTTGCAACAAGGTGTTAGATTAATTGTACGATTAAATCGTCGTAAATCTCGAAAAGGGACGCCCACTGCCACGTATATCCACCTTCTTCTTATTCTTCTTCTTCTTCTTTTGCTTCTTTCATTTTGTTTTTCCTTATTATAGTTTCTCTCTTCATTCCTTTAAAGTTTCTTCTAAAGAGAACGCGAAAAAGGGTGCTAAAGGAAAGAAGGAAGAACGTTCATGGTATACCCCATATATATATATATATCTCTCTCTCTCTCTCAACGTTTCGAGAACGATACCAATCTTTATGGCTTTGAAGCCATCTTGTTTTACTCCTTTATATTTGAAGTAACGATCTTGAAACATTTATATTTGCAAACTATTTGTTGGATCTTTAATAAGAAAAAAAAAAAAGTCGTTTAATTAAAAATTCATTTATTTAATCGTGCGAATGAAAAAAGAGATCGATCGATCGATCGATCGATCAATCTTTCCGTCTTTGTCAAGCCTATTAACCTTTTAACCTAATCCTTTAGCAAGGAAAGGAGAAAAGGGTGCTTTGCACTGTTCTCGAAGGTTTCTCGAACATTTCTCGAACGTTTCT
The DNA here is from genome assembly GCF_001465965.1 of Polistes dominula. Next base: position 3,347 of record NW_015149073.1, on the reverse strand, counting down.
CGAGGGTATATTCGTTCCAGCGAGGAAACCATCGTCGCTCGTCCGACGAACGCCTGTAATCTAAGGCCGTAACCACTTCGTTGTTGGATATTAAAAAATCCCTGGAAAATGAAATACGGATTACAGTGGTTTGCCGTAGCCATTATAATGGCGTGTAATACCGTGTTCGCCGTTATCGTTGAAACTCTTCGCTACTACCCATCTATATAACGCATCTTTCATATTTTTTTCTTTTCTTTTTTGATCCTTCTCATTTTTCATTTAACCAACTCGATCATTATAAAGACAATAACGTATTTTTGTCATCAATAGTAATCGTATAGACGTTTTGCAATGATATTATTAAATAAATCATTTAAAAATCATTTCGCGAAATGAATATTTGCGTTATTAAATGTAATACATAATTATGAAAGTGACTTAAAGTCATATGGATCGTTTATTTTACAAGTGTTGTAAGTTCATTTTTAAAAACAAAATTAAATATCGCGTAATTTGTGCTTAATTCAATGTTAACTTTTTATGTATAACTATAGTTATAGTATTTAATCTGTTAGAAAGTGACCATGTTGTCACATGTCAAGTACATTGAATTAATTAACTTTAAAATAATGTCGTGTGAGATAACTGATAAACTGATTTTTTTCTTTTTCTTGAATTTTGACTTTTATAATTATTGGACACAAATATAGAAAATCTATTATATTATTACTATCTATATGTTACTTTTGATTGTACAATTGAAAATCGATATGGTAATATGACTAACACGAGATATATTTAGGGCAGTTTACTTCGTAAGACGTCATCGATGTAATATAAGAAAATTAATAAGAAACTATTTTGTAAGCATATATTTCTTTTTCTTTTTTTTTTTTTTTTTCATAAGATCTCGTACTCGTTTCGCTTTTACGTCAGCACTACTTACGAAATCGACGTTATCGATAAGTTTAATTGTAAGTAGTTGGAAAAGAAGGTTGAAAAATACAAGAAAAATATTACAAAAAAAGAGAGGGGTGTTCAGGGTAGATATGTTATGGTTTGGTAAGGATTGTGGATCTTTAAGTTAACTTGTCGGCAAAGGATAGAAGCAAAAAAAAAAAAAAAGAAGGAGAAGAAGAAGAAGAAGAAGAAGAAGGTGTCGAGAAAACGGGCGTTCAGTGACGGCCGAATGCGAACATAAATCCAAATTAGCGGCAACATAACGCAAACTGGGAGACGTCGATCGGTTTCTCTGTCTCCTTCTTTCCCATTCTTTTTTTCCAACTTATTTTTTTCTCACTATATCTTTTCACCTTCTTCTCACACCTTGCTAAAGCTAAGAGAGCTACCTAAGGCTTTCTCTCCTTTTGCCGACGAGAACTCTTGCGAATGACAGTAAATCGTAACTTTCAACTATCGACATCGTAGATCGGTTAAGAAGTACGATCCTTTTCTTTTACCTTTTATTTAGAATAACGTTTCTTATATCTAGCTAAAATACCGTTATAAATATCTATATAGATAATACTGTATAT
>NW_015149072.1:679623-698798 GCF_001465965.1 Polistes dominula | reverse complement strand
AAATAACTAAACCACTTCAACGTATAATGAGCTATTGTCAACCTGGAAACGATAAACAATAAAAGGATAATTAATTATACATAGGATAAAGATAATATTTGTTATAAAAAAAARATAATTAAACATTTACCTTCTATAAAAAGGTCTCGATTCTTCAACCGTATCCATTGGGTCYTTAAWTAAAAATACTCGCAATCCCCTGATGTAAGTARTAGAAAAACAGTTCCAATCAATATCAGCAACATTAAAGAAGAARTTACTTTTATCWACAATAGATAATTTGTCCCATAACTTCAAGACATTATCGTTTGTAAATTCCCATTCATTCATGGAAAAGAAACTTATTACATGTTTAAMCTTTTCTATTTTTCTGTAGAYATTAAGCAGTCTGAAAAAAATGCCAATTATTTATTTATGCTCTATTACATCGACGGATAATAAATAGCTTGTTAACCTAAAAATCATAATAAATTACATTGGCTTTTTTCCTCTTAGATATAAAAAAGAGTCCACTATTATTGCTGGTATCCAGTGCAAAAAGATTGTCATAAAGATATAGAWATAATAGTTCTTGATAWACCATWSTGAGCCGTACCAAAGCAYTTTTTTCGACGGGAYTTGAAATCYYTCWAWSYTTAWATTATTCATCAWAGTATCCCAAGTAACTGGTCTTTGAACGGAGGAAACASAATTATAAACTGGWATCTCATYGTCAACAGGTAAGTATTTGTTATCTCTGCTGGAAAAGTTAACAATCTGTGATATGGATATACAAAARAAGTTSTAACTTAYTTAATGTAAATGATATTTTAAGAGWTTTACTAAAAGTTTATTTTAGTARTAWACTRAAAAAGGAGATACAAATTACCGWTTWTGTGCAACRTCCCATGCTGCAGCAATAATGTTGTTGACAACATAATCGGCAGGAATTATATCGCAAATTAGGTCTTTATCACAATACAKKGYTCGTAAAAYACCTKTYGMRSWACCAAMAGCAGCACCTGTAAWTCCATTCAAATTGTTTATCCAGCCAGCTATTGGTTCCTTTTCTGTTGATACAACCACGGATGGCCGAACAATGCCAGTTGGTATTCCATTAGCATATTGTCTTACTGTATCTTCACAGATTGCCTTTGAAAAAGCGTAGGTGTTAGGCCACTTACCCAGTAGCCTGTAAAACAAACGAATATGTTTATCGACTTATCTTTAAAGGAATGAAATAGGTTTCATGTGTTATTACTTTGGGGTGATTAAATCTAATTGGTCTTCGGTCAAAATCTCTGTCAATCTAATTATATCATCTGTCTTCATAGGTGGCTTATACAATTTTTCTTCGATTTTACTGTAAACACAGTGCGAGTAGGCCGTTGAAACATAAACAAAGGCCTAAAGAACAAAATTATTATAAAATTAGAACAATCTATGTTGAAAATTAAACTAAATTTTATATATAAATAAATTGATCTAGTCGGGAATTGTGCTTAAACATACGCATTTTTATACGGATGATTTAACTAGGAAAAAAATACCTTTAAGCTTGTCATTTCTTGTGCAAGCAAAAGAAGATCTCTTGTTCCTCTAATATTTGTATTAACTATATTACGAATATTGTCCAGAAAACGTACTGATGCTGCACTGTGAAAAATTACATCGGTATCTTTAATGCGATCGCGGTCCTTCTCTGACAATCCTAAATTCAATAGACTCGTGTCTCCTTCAATCACAATAATCTTCTTTTCAACATCTTTTTGCTCTCTCTTTAATCTATCAAAAATCTAATGATTTAAATATAAACTGTAATACTGGTGACATCGTTTATTCCGATAATAATAAGTACAAAATGTGTAACTTTACTCACAACATCATTGAAATATTCTTTAAATCGAGTCTGCGGATCCTTCTGTTTCTTTGCCCTTACCAGCAAATAAATCGTTGTTATTTCTGGACAACATCTGCAAACCGCAGCAACTGCATTTATAGTACAAGTTTTTAGCGGAAAATTATTTCTTATAAAACAAAACATTGTGGTGTCAATGTTTAGATATAGAAGTAAAGAGAGAAGTAGAAGAAAAGAAATATAAAGAATAATCATCGTTATCTTTTAAAACAGATATTATTTCATAGATACTGTCTGCTGAATTTAATATTTTTTCTAACTTTTTTTTATTGCTAAGAAAATAATTTTTTTTTTTTTTATGACAAAAGCTCCAGGCTTATTTTCCTATCAAGTAATCTAACAATCCTTAGGTACAAAAGTCACAATTATTTATAGACTTTAAATTCAAGAAATATTTTTTCTTATTTGTTTCAAACCATATAAATCTCAAGGAGAAAAAAACTACTAAAAAAAACTATCCGATTGTACATACTATCCTAATTTATTTAAAATTTATGATCGGCAGCTTATAACGAATGTACTAATTGAATCGAGAACAAAAACATAGGAGGAAAATATTTACCTTAAAAGTTTTTCCATTATAAGCCTTCCTATAAATCCTAAGCCTCCTGTTATAAAAATTTTCTTTCCAGAAAAAAATGTAGCAATTTCTCCTCGTTGATTGTAATAATTCGGCTCTTCTACCATTGATAATATTTCTTCTTGATACGTTTGTCCGCTTAATGATGCCATTTTTTGAATTCTTTTATAATAAAAACAAAATATTACATACAAATAAAGTAAGAAATATTTCACTTTATAGTAATTATCGATGACAGACAAATATTGAAGATAAGTAATTATTTATAAGTGATTGAAATAGATGCTTTTAATTCTAATTATTGTTCTAAGTAGTTCGTTTTTAAATAAATGAAAAATTCAGCTTTTTTTCTTTTTAAATAATATTCCTATAGTAACAAACATAAATAAAATAAGTATATTTATTCTAACAAAATAATTATTCTATAGAATTAATAGTTTTTTTAAATAACGTTTCAAAATAAACATGTCAATGAATATTTCTAATGACTGAAGCTATTCTCATATTCTATGGCCTTTTTAGTGTTTCATTCAATATAACATCAATATAATTTCTGATCCAGCTTTTAGTTTTATTCGAAACATAAAAAATAATTGAAAATTTAGTTCGTTTGTTCTTTTTCCTTATTTATAGGTATTACACTTATTTAGAAAATTTGATCTTTTGTAAATTTAACAGTTGGGAATAGTATAGAATAGTAAATAATAAAAAACTTACCTATTTATCTCAACAACTTTTATCACAATAAATATAATAAAATATGACGACAAGTTTTCCGATTTTAAACTATAAAACAAAAACTTTTAATAACTTTTTATCCTATGAAGAACAAAATATTTTTGTTAGATATTAAAAAAGATTATAATAAACTAAGTATTAAAAATGACCTCTTGATAGAAATGACTATTGAACTTTTTCCAAGTAACCTAGTTCAACTCCAATTAATGATTGAGTAATATTAGCTAGTCGGTCTTTGCATTTATATAAAGATAACCACACTATTGTACAATGTACACGCTTAATATTATCAATTTGCATACAATACAACAGAAATCAACATAGTCATCGTAAGAATGTTCGTTTTATAAGTACATGCTAATTGAATTATTCTAAATTTTACATCGTCTAATAGCAATGCTTTATCGTATACTATTACTTTTTTGACTACGGTACACTCTCGAAGAAAACTAGCAATTTAGAAAGCGTACAGTAGTCCCAAATTTATAATATGTTTCATAAAAATGAAAATATAATTTAATATTTTGTAAAATTAGTTTATGAATTTTTTTGAAATAGTTGACTACAAATCTTATATTAGCTTTTTAACAAAAAAAATGGAAAACACACAACTAAAGATAATACTTATGTCAATTTAAATGAAACTGATGTTATTTGTGGCGAGATCGTTATTTTAAACGTGCCTTTTTTTATTGTAATTATTGATAGGATTGGTAAATCTGTGCTAGATAGGTAAACATAAACTACTATTCACGAGATAATGTTTTTGATAATAAAGATTATTATTTAGGTAAATTACAACAAAATTACTTGGCTTCTTTCTTTTTCCATTTGCAGTCTTTGACGTTGGATTGTCACTTGAAGATGGTATTAATCTCTTATTTTAATTGAAGATTTTTATAAAAAATTTTTCCATAGGGTCTAATATGTTATCCATAGATAAGAAAAACTGGGTAATTATTATAAGTGTCGAGAACTATTTATGTAGATGTATTTCTATCAATTGATATCTCATTCAGCATTCTATCTTAATTGATACAATTTGGATATTAATCGTTTTTATTAGCTACCCCCATAGCAAGATCGTACCGGAGCCCTTTGATATATATGGTAACAATATTATAATAAATAAATCCTATAATTATCTTATTCTTGATTCTGTGCATTCATCTGATTCTCTAAAAACTTATTTTTTTTAAGGTTTCACTTCGAACACATATGATCTGCGCATAATTTTTTTTTTTTTTATATATATATAATAAAATGGATTTTTGTGAAAATTAAATGTAAATGTAGAATCTTTGACTGTGGATCAGGAATTACAGAAACCACCTCGCGGTGAGACTTTAATCGGTATTGATCGTGGTATACGACATCGCTTATCTCAACATTCAACGACCATCGACTTTTTATTGGACATCGATATAAGAATCTGAATTAAAAAAATCATTGAAATATTTATTACTGTCGTGATCTTGACTTGTAAACAACTACCATTTTTAATAAATGTACTTTTGTACCAGTTGATCATCCACCGGACGCATAATATAACTGTAGCGTGATATTTCTAAATTTAATTGTAAACTTTGTAACAAAAATAATGCTTAGCGAATGTGACTGTACAAAATTATAATAGTTTACATGTTTAATTAATATTCCCTTTTTTTCTTCTGACAATTCGTTTTTTTCGAAATAAATAAAAGAAACTTCGTTCTTTTATTCAAATGACTTGTAAAAATACGTAAATGTATGTATATATGAAATAAACATTTAAAACGTATTTACATATTTTAGGCGATAAAATTAATATGTAGTTTCTTCTTCATTTTATTTCCTGTTTGAATACGCTATCGACCTTTGTGAAAGGTCACTCCACTCGGACAATGGGGGGAAACGATATTCCGTTTTTAAAAAAAAAACGAAGTTCCGTTATGCATGATTTCACTACGATCTTTATTAAAAACGAGAGATGTACCCATTGGTTCACTATGGGAGGGAGGATCCTTCTGGTATTGATCGATAGTATTCAAAATCTCCTCCCCTTTCCAAAGGGGTGTTACTCATTTATGATATAAATATGTGAAAGAAAGTAAGAAAGCAGTTCCTTAGTCTATCAGTTCTTAATCTGTATCAGTCTGCATATCTGTCAGTATTAGTCCTTAGTTCTTAGCTTAATAATTATACTTTCAGTCTGTTATATTCGTTTGCGTATTTTATCAGTTAGTTTATCAGTTTATTTGTCAGTCAGTCCGTCTTATATTCATAACTCTTTTGTATTCTGTATTTTTGTAAGCATGCCACTTTTTTGTAAACCTCTTGTTAATACTGCTGAACATCGCATCATTATAATTGGCGATAAAATAAACTATATTATTATCATCATCAGTTATATATTTCTCTCTCAATGAACCCCACAATAGATAGTTCTTATAATTTTAGTTTTCAAGTATTGTACTAATCTGTAAAAAAGAAAAAAAAATCTATTATCTAATAATTCAATATCAAAACTCGTAACACATACAAATCTTAAGAAGTTTCACTTGAGTCGCCTTGAAATTCTAAGCGTTTTTCTATTTAACGATATTTTTTAATCTGAATAACTAATCTTGACAATCTATTACAACATGCGTTACTAATATTGAAAGCACGGAACCAGATACCAGGAGGGCGATCGACATTCTAAAAGTTTTCACCAAACCATATTGTAGGGAGTACGCTACTATTAAAATCTAAGGTTAAAGGTAAAAAAAATCGATTTATTGCACATTTTTTGCAAATATCTCGTATTCTATGGGTTTTTCGCTATCTGTATTACTTATCAATATTGTAGAGGAATAAATTCCCTACAACTTTTGTTTCAAAATTTTTTTTATACGTTGAATCGTTTTCGAGATATAGGGCGGAGAGCGCGCGGTTAGAGCATCATTTAAGGTTAACCGGTAATAATATCCTTTAACTAGCTACATACTTGGCGTATGTAGCTAGTTAAAGGATAATGAAATGTTAATGTTCGAGAATAGCGAATTGATGATTGATTAAGTATTAACAAGATGTAATTGAGAATAATTGTCCAAGGACGTATAATGAGTATAGGAAGGATGTAAACGCATGAGTATTAAGCTACGAGATTATATGTATGGAATATGTAAAAAATATTAGATATGTAAATGTATTGGTAGTCCATGAGGACAAGAGAATTTTCTCGAACGAGGATGCCCGGGACTCTTGGGCCAGCTAGGACTAAGAGTGGGGGTACCAGAGCTACTCCTCCCACGAAGGACTTTCGGGGGCTATAAAAGCCAGAGTCTATCGCCCCCAGACGCACTTACATTTTTCCAGTTTTCTAGTTCACACTTACGTTTTCATTTTCGGTAGTTTTAACTTATAGTTCTCAATAGTCACTTATAGTTGCAGTCATTTAAATACTTATAATTTAACTTATAGTTTGACTTCAATTTATGTTTCGAACGTTACTACTAGCTATCAGCTATACAATATTTAAATATTATTTGATCGATCAGTTATAATAAATAATTAACTTTGGGTCCTTGAGTGTCTCGACCCCTTTGGAAAGAAACCAGCCCAAGCCTCCTGTGCAATCTCGAAAGCAACCAGCAACTGTACTGAATACTGTAAGTCACCAATCATTTATTTATCATTAAATTGTTATTAAATCAGAGCTGCGGTCCACTAATCTTCTCCCTTGCTTCAAAACCTTCCTCAATCCTCCCTCTTATCGTACGCTTTTTGCCAGACTATATCACTGTTTTAAACGAGAAACGAACCAGCCTGGTCCCGGTTAAACTCGGTGAAAGCAGAGTGACCATAAACAGGCATTACTATTACTACTTAACTAACTTCGTCCTCTAGGACGTAACAGTATTATAAGGTAAGTTTTTAATTTTTTAACATTCTACACCGTATCCAACTGTAAAAATCACAAATGGCCAAATTATATGATAGAGTGTAATTAGTGTATTTAAACATTCAAGATGAAGTGTCAGTCAAATTAAAATCATAAGTCTAATAAATTTTGTGAATAAAATTGATATGGCTTAGTAACAAATTATTAGGAGCTTTCAATGAATGCGATAATATATAAGTCATAGATTATTAAAGTGGTCTCAATTATTGCAAATATTAATTGCTACCATATATTACGCATCAGTTTAAAAAATTTTAAATTCTACATGATAAAAATTTTTTAAAAATAAATTTAAATAGTTCATTATAATATTTTTTAGAATAATGTATGATTTTTATATAAAATAGACTTGAATTTTTTCAGCAATCCAAAATCAAACATTTTGTACCTATAATTAGTATCAATACCATATATTTCAAACACTTATAAATATATACTGATCTTAAAAATTTAATATTTCTTACTTTATTTGTATGTAATGTATTTTTTTATTATAAAAGAATACACACAAAATATGGCATAAATAAAACGGCCAAACGTATAAAGAGGAACTTTTTTCAATGATAGAAGAACCGAATTATTATAATCAACCAGGTGAAATTGCTACATTTTTTTCTAGAAAAAAAAAAAATTATTATAACAGGAGGCTTAGGAGTTCTAGGAAGGCTTAGAATGGAAAAACTTTTGAGATAAAATAATCAAATTTGTACTTTCGTTATAAGGTTTAAATCATAAATTTTTACTAAATTTGGAAAGTATGTACAATTGGAGAGTTTTTGTTAGAAGTTTCATTCTCCTTGAGATTCATATTGTGAGAAATAAATAAAAAAGAAAATATTCATTGAGACTAAAGTCTATTAAAAAATTTTAACTTTTGAATAACAGCAATGTAAGCTTCCTGAATAAGCAAAATAGCATATAGTTTTTTTCATGCAACAAGATAATTATTTTTTTTTTTTTACAGATTTAATTGCTAGAAAAATTAAATTTAGCAGACAATATCTATCTAATAGTATCCGTCTTTGAAGATAATGATAATTATTCTTTTTTTTTTCTAATTCTCTTTTTACTTCTATATATAAACGTTGACACAATAATGTTTTATTTTATAAGAAATTATTTTTTCCGCTAAAAACTTTTATTATAAGTGTCATTGTTGCCATTTACAGATGTTGTCCAGAAATAACAACGATTTATTTGCTGGTAAGGGCAAAGAAACAGAAGGATCCGCAGACTCGATTTAAAGAATATTTCAATGATGTTGTGAGTAAAGTTACACATTTTGTAYTTATTATTATCGKAATAAAMGATGTCACSARTATTACAATTTATATTTAAATCTTYAGATTTTTGATAGGTTAAAGAGAGAGCAAAAAGATGTTGAAAAGAAGATTATTGTGATTGAAGGAGACACGAGTCTATTRAATTTAGGATTGTCAGAGAAGGACCGCGATCGCATTAAAGATACCGATGTAATTTTTCACAGTGCAGCATCAGTACGTTTTCTGGACAATATTCGTCTTATAATTATTACAAATATTAGAGGAACAAGGGATCTTCTCTTGCTAGCACAAGAGATGTCAAGCTTAAAGGTATTTTTTTCTAGTAAAATCATCCGTATAAAATGCGTATTAGTTTAATTTGAAAAATAAATTTTTCTTATTCTATAATAATAATTTTTTTCTTTAGGCTTTTTTTTATGTTTCAACGGCATACTCGCAACGTTATACAATAAAATCGAAGAAAAATTTTAGAAGCTATCTATGAAAACAGAAGACATAATTAGATTGACAGAGATTTTGACCGAAGACCAATTAGATTTAATCACCCCAAAGTAATAAAACATGAAACCTATTGCATTCTTTTAAAGATAAGTCGATAAGCATATTCGTTTGATTTACAGTCTACTGGGTAAGTGGCCTAACACTTACGCATTTTCAAAGGCAATCTGTGAAGATACAGTACGGCAATATTCTAATGGAATTCCAACTTGCATTGTTTGGCCATCTATTGTTGTCGCAACGAAAAAAGAACCCATTGCTGGTTGAGTAAACAATTTGTAAGGACTTACAGGTGTTATTTTTGGTGGCGCGACTGGTGTTTTACGAACACTGTATTGTGATAAAGACTTAATTTGCGAGATAATTCCTGCTGATTATGTTGTCAATAACATTATTGCTGCAGCATGGGACGTTGCACAAAAACGGTAATTTGTATCTCCTTTTTCAGTTTATTACTAAAATAAACTTTTAGTAAAACTCTTAAAATATTATTTACAATAAATAAGTTAGAACTTTTTCTTGTAGATCCATATCACAGAGTGATAATCTTTCCCTTAGAAGTAATAAATATTTACCTGTAGATGAAGAAATTCCAGTTTATAATGCTGTTTCCTGTGTTCAAAGACCAGTTACTTGGGGTACTATGCAGAATTATCTAAGAACTAACGGATTTGATATTCCATGGAAAAAAACAATTTGGTACTGCTGCTTATTATTGAACAAAAACTATTATTTCGATATTTTTCTGAAAATTTTTTTGTACTGAATACCTGTAATTATAGTAGACTCCTTATTATATCTCCGCAGAAAAGAGCCGATATATTGTATGACGATATTTAGATTTATTATTCGCCTATAGAAAGAAACGTTATTAACTTAATTGGTTTTGTTTTAGATTTTTTTGAAGTGAAAACTTCTTTAGAATGGGAGTTATCTAAAAAGTAAATAAACAGAAACGCAGCTATGTAACGGCTGCTATACTAAATAACGAGAGAAAAAGAGACAAACATATAGGATGTAGCCTGCGAGAGAGAGACGGAATATGGCTATACAGTTTTTCCTATTCTCGGTCTCCTCTTTATGCTATGCTTCGTAGTTATCGCTTCTGGTTGTATATGTGTGCGTTTGTGTGCGGCTGCATACTACAAAGCGTGGACACGTATTCTTTTGATACTCGAAATGTTTGTAGGTAGGAGCGATAGAAGGGTAGAAGGAATAAACAGAGATAACACGTAGGTATGCGACCAAAGTATAAGGTCCAAACGAACCGACGGTCGAAATAAAGAAAGAAGGTGCGTGGTCTGTTTTTATTTTACTAAACGTGTCATTTCTTTTCTATTTAAAAATTTTTTTTTAGTGTTTATTCATAACTATCGCATTCAGCATTCCATTTTTATTGTTTGAATAGGGAAAAGTGTACTTTTTATTAGCTATTCCACCCAGAGACTATACCGGTGACCTTTATTATATATATAGTAATAATATTATAATAAATAAATCCTACAATTATTTTACTCTTAAAACTGTCCATTCGTCTCATTCTCTTGAAACTTAGATTTTTGAAGGTTTCACTTCTAACACGTGTGATCTGCACACATGATTTTTTTTTTTTCATAATCTGTGAAAAACGACAATAAAACGGTCGCTCGTACTGTATGTTATGCTAACGCGAATCTGTTTTAAACAAATGTATTATTTTTTCTATTTTTAGGTAGGTGTTAAGCAATCTGAAAAAATTTAATAACGTTTCTTTTTATCGGCAAATAATATATCTAAATATCGTCATAGGATACATCAGCTTTTTTCCCCTGAAATATAATAAGGAGTCCAATATAATTACAGGTATCTAGTGCAAAAAAATTTTCTGAAAGGCGAAGGTCTAACGGGGCATAAAATATTGGTCGGTATACCAAATGGGAAAAGACCACTAGGTAGATCAAGACGTAGATTGGAGGATAATATTAGAAGGAACCTGAAAGAAATAGGGTATGAAGAGCGCGAATTGAAGGATCGCGCTCAGGGACGGAAACAATAGCGGGATTTGGTATCTGCGACAATAAACTTTCGAGCTCCTAATGTCAACTAATTATAATAATATTTTTCCCCCTTTCATGTACGACATAATTCATTGCTTACAACGACTACTGATTATTCTTTATAGAGTAGAGTATTTATTCGTTGTGAAAACAGTGAAATTTTCGTGTTTTATTTATTCTTGTAAGTTTATTTTTAACAAAATGAAGATTTAATAAAAAAATCATGTGTTTGCATATCACACAAGTTAAAAGTGAAACCTTCAAATAAACAAGTTTCGAGTATAATTAAATATATAAAATTATTAAAATATTTATACTTTTAATTTAGAATTATTAATGTAATTATTAAAATGCGCGCCTGTTCGTTGGCAACACCCAGACACACTTTTAAAATGTTTGTTGCTGGCGCAATCTACTTTGATAGAATTATTTTGAAGTCAAAACTGTTTATACGCGTACATATGTACGACGGGTTGCCTATTTTTTGGGCAGAGAAAAATTTAGCCCTGATTAATGACCCTTGTAAACAACATTTTCAAAGTGTGTCTGGAGGATTGCCTTTATACTGGCGCGATTTTTATAATAAATACGAAGAAAGTAACTGATAAAACAGTTTAAAAAATGTTTTGCAAATCAATAATTTTTATAAATTATTATGATTTATAAATAATAATATGTTTGTATCTTTTTCTCTTCTTACGTAGTATTAAGGCCGGTTCTTTCCTCCACTACATCAGCGCGTTTTATTTTTTAAGATCACACTAATTCTAAAGTTTTCACATTATTACGCAATAAATGGATTTTTTACTTTCCTATCCTTTTAAAAAAGTAAGCTCCTATTTTACATACTAGTCGATTGGGTTAGTAGTAGGTATTTAACTTATCGACAAATCTATAAATAATAACCGACAGGTAAATAAAATTATTTACATCGTTTTCTCTACCATAGTTCGACTAAATTTCTGTTCTATCTCATAATGTTTTTAATACACGTCACACAATTGGCATCGTTTCATGCTAAACTTTCGGGTAACATTATTTTTATCTTAACATTCCCACCACCGTATTTTACGGTATAAATATGATTTACAGGTATCCCTTCAACACCACGGTTTCTCCTAACACGATATCGCTATAACACGATTCATAATATCGGGAACCCTCCTACAACATGACATCCTATAAAACGATTTTCTTTCAAAAAACCTTTTTACAATACTGTACTTTTACAGCTGCGAAGAAGATTATCGTCTTAAAGATACAGTGTTGTGGAGAGTATTTCTTTTCATCAGCATGGTTTGAAAACAAAAGTGTCTCACGCTGTTGTGAACTGAAAACATCCACGTTAAATGTATGTTGGAAGACGATATCGCTCTCTTCAGTTAAAATAGAAAACGTGTGTTAATCGTCACAAAATAAAATTCGTGGCATATTAGAAATTGCTTAATCAATCGAAGGCAAAGGTTTTATGCATGTGGCTATTGTGGACGTTCAAGATTTAACCCTTTCGCTTCCGTTGTCCAATTCGTCAAAGTATTGTCACTGAACAGAGGCGCGCTCCGCGAATACGTCCAGTACGAGTTGCTGCTGTATATATGTTTTCTTGAGTCCTAAATTACTATTGTGCGGAATAAAAAAATCTTTGCTACAATATAATGAGTATAATTTACATTTTTGATATGAAAACATTTATAACTTACAAAGTTATAGGTAATATTTTTATTATGAAATATTTATGATCCGCAAACAAGTTAATACATTAATCTAAAGTGATTAGTAATATATGTACGTATTAAAATTTATTTCACTCGTCTACACACTCATCACATACATATCAAAAATAATTGGYGTAATTATTTAGTACAAAATTTAAATAAACAACAATATACGTTTAAATAACGATTATCATTTTTCGTCAATTTTTCATTTTTACAAAAGTTTATTTACACAAATAAATTTTCATCTTTTAAATATAACTATATTTTCATAATTGTGTTTAATCTAAAATTTGTAGTTTAAACTTTTTCAGTAACTTGCAGAATTATTGTGTAAAAATAAGAAACCTGTCATTTGGCTTATGTCATTTTTTTTTATCTTTGAATGTGTAACAATTATACTCATCATTTTTGTTCTTAAATAGTTCATAGAAAAATATWACTAATGTAAAAAGATAAAGGATCTTATAATAATAAGATATTTTTCATTATATAATTATTTACGTAAAGTGTAAAAGACCAAAAATTTTGCAGAATTGCAATCTACTTATCAGTTTTTATTTATTTATTGTATAAGTACTTGTAGTTAAATTTATTCATCTTCTAAAAAACGTAATTMASTTGAATATATATCTGCAATTGCTACCATTTTATAGAGTTGTAGGTTAGGGTATTTATCTATATAARTTTTTATTCTATCGTCATAGATTCCATCACGGAATTATTCGCGTAATGTTTCATGCCGACTCTTCACATGATGATAATAATAGCACTCATCAAGTATTACACATAAGTTAAAAGCAAAGTTTCGTATCGGTTCCTGTTTATATTGTTTACGAAGCTTGAAACGACTTTCGTGTAAATCTAATTCTGGAGCTGAATCTAAACGACGAAAATAATGAAGTGTTATGTTGTCATATGAAGCAAAGTTGACATTAGGAAAATACTCTCGAACAACAGAATGAACATCGTTATCTACCATGTTATTGAAAAATTTAAGCTTTTAAGTGTTTGATGTTTCAATAACCTTTGCAACATATTCAAATTTATTTAACCAATCATAAAATRGGCCTTCATTCTCTTGATTGTAAGTATTAATCATCGAAAGTGCTGGATGTAGATAAGTAGATGTTTCTTTAAATTTAGTTAGTTCAATGGCATATTCTACAGTTTCATCGAACGATAAGCCACGAAATTTCTTTAAACTTGTTTTTATTTCATCGTCGCGCATTCCGTTAAGAAATTGTTYGCATAATCTTTCATCTAATTGACTTGTATAGGAACACTTTTCGGTTAATTTTCGTAAACTGTTAATGTAATTTTTTAATTTTTCGTTTTTATATTGAATTAAAAATAATCGTAAGACAACATAAAATTTAAACTCTAATTTTAATACATCTTAAATTAGAGTAACATTGTGTTTCTTTGTCCAAACCGCAAATAGACATTGTTTGAAGGGGACACGTCACCTTCGAGGGAAAAAAAAACGGTTTTTTGTGAATTTTTTTGCAGCCAATTTTATTAATATCAATACAAATTTGTGGTATATGTAAGTTATATATCTGAACTATATTCACAATTTTTTNAATTATAAAGAACAGTGAAGGTCTGGTGAAATTCGATCTACATTTATTATCTTTATTATCGATGCGATAATATTCATGCCTATAGTTATTTTTTACAACTTGTCAAATCTTTTCTATTTAAAAATGTTTCTATTTTATTGAAAAATTAGTAACAAATTCTTTATTTCGCAAATATTATAATAAATAATTATGAAGTAMATAGAATATATAATAATTGTATTGTCTGAAGTATTTAAAAAAAAAAAGGATTACCAGATACGTCAGAGAAAAAGAATTAGAGTATACTGTGGAATAAATGAAGAGCAGCTAACAAATTCCATTCAAAAGCAAGTAAATTACTGTCACATTTTTATATTTTGCTCCTTCATAAAATATATTTGATGCATAAAGACAAAATATGTATATTAAATTTGATTTTTACATGTTTTTATGAAAAATATCCAAAGAGATGTACTGACCCATGCATATATAAAAATTATATTATAAGTTATGATATTTGCGTATTTAAGAAATTTATACGAATTTTTCAATAAAATAAAAACATTTTTAAGATGTTGAACGCCCAGCGTGAATCGGTGGAGCTTACCACGGAGCTGAAATCTGAGACTCGWAGTGTACACAGTTCGATAAGCTGGGAGAGCGATATGATTCAATGCATTTTTTAGATTTTTCGTTGTTCAGATCTTTATTTAGACGAGAGTATTTAGAAAGATAAGTTTGTGGTCCAAAGAATAAGGACGAGATATGTTATAARTAATAAGGGTYTYGAAGTGTGGTAGGCTACAGAGTTGAAAAAACATTTCTAAAGAATATCTTTATTAGATCTTTCATTGCATTTTACCAGAAGCTTCGTTCAGTCCAGCAGTATTTTCCATATGTTTTTCGTAACGTCTTTATTTCATGTATCATAAAATGTTTGTTAAATAGCACAAGAATGTAGATGAAAACRKGAAATTGAAAGGCATACTGACAAAAAAAATTTTATACCTGAGATTCAAAATAAGGATTATTTATATTTACCTAATTTCTGACGAATTATATTTCCTTTGATAAACATCCAATTATAATATATAATATATAATATATAATATATAAACATCATATTATATAAGCAATTAGACATTGTTTGAATGGGACACGTCACCTTCGAGGGAAAAAAAAGCGGTTTTTTTGTGAATTTTTTTGCAGCCAATTTTATTAATATCAATACAAATTTGTGGTATATGTAAGTTATATATCTGAACTATATTCACAATTTTTTGTGTGTATAAATATTGTAAATTGTGTTGTCTGTGGCCAATTTTCTAAGAATCCAAAAAAAAAAGGTGATTTTCGGTTGCCCTCACTGGCAAAAATTGATTCATCAGAAACATAAAAACCGAGTGTTATCCTTTAGTAGAGATGTTGGCGCAGGGAATGAACGAAAGGAAATTTTGATTTTTTAATTTTTTTCAGAATAGTCGACCTTTTACGAAAAAATTGACATTATTGCAGAAAAATCGCCGACTTCTTGTAAAAAGAAAAAAAAATTTGCATTTTTTCGAAAAATACTTTCCTTCATTCCCTAGATACGTGTATCTAGTATTACTGTACAAAATTTGGTAAGGATTGGATAAATGGTCTGGACGCAGCGAGGGCAACCGTTTTAAAAACGCGAATAGGAGAAATTAACGTTTAAAGTTTTGGACACTTACTTGGAGCGCTTACGGCGCGCTCCGTTTAAACTACTACAGTTTCGGAAAAAATAGGCGGATCTTCACCAAAATTTGAAGAAATATTTTTGAAATAATATTCTTTCAGAAAATCGAAAAAAAATCGACCGGTGCATCAATGCATTTTCAAAAAAAGTAGGCTCATAGAAAGTTGACATTTGTTGTGCCATATAACTTTTTCCTCTATGATATTTTTTTATTGTTACTTAAAAAAAAGTTATTTTCCGCCACCGTTTTAAAAATCACCCTATATTACAACAACGTTTACTTACCTCTTAAACTCCATAAAAAGTGCTGGTCAACGTCATTTCGAAATTGTTAGCATTGCATAAACTGGCAATGTATGTGTCCTCCATGATTTCGTTTCATTTGCCGAAGAATAATTAAAAAACAAAATAAATACTACAAAATACACGAGCAATTGAAACCCTGAACGTGCCATTTTCACTGTGTAAATGTTCACTATTCTAGTTACTTTCGTTGTATTTGTTTTTACCCTGATAAAAATACTAGTTAGAAAATATCTATTATTTCTTTTTTTGAAAAGTGTCTCTTTTGATAGTTCATTAGATTAACAAAAATATTGTGAAATAATTCGAAATAATAATCATATAAATATTTCTAAAGAAAATATATACGAGCACATCTGTTAGAAAGTTATCACAAGACCCAATCTGAAGTAAAACTTCTGTTAGACTGTCGAAGACTGAATAGACTGCCGTCCTTTCTTATAATCTACCCCTTCCTTAAATCCATCCCTTCTACTATCTCTATAACTTTTACAATACCCGTTAATTTTTTTATTTATTAACAAGCACAGACTGTCACGAGGACACTTGTCGTCTTATGAAATTCCTCCGATATGTTTTAAGGGTACACGTCACCCATAAAATCAAATTTTTTTTTCGATTTTCTGAAAGAATATTATTTTAAAAATAATCTCTCAAATTTTCGTAAATATCCGTGCATTATTTACGAAACTGTACTAGTTTAAGCGAAGCGCGGTGTAGCGCGGTCAGGATGGGTATACGAGCAGCTGTCTATACAGGTATACAAGCCCACTCAAGAAAGTACGAAGGAGGCGAGAAAATCTCGACGGCAATCGAAAGTCACTTCTGCAGAGGTTGCTGATGCAGTGAGGGTACCTCTTATGGCCTTGGAATCGATGAATCAATGTAAATATGAATGCAAAAGTTATCTTAACTTTGTCCGTTTATTTCTCCTATTCGCGTTTTTAAATCGGTTGCCCTCGCTATGTCCAGAATATTCGGCCGATCTTTATCAAAATTTGTACAGTAATACTAGATACACGTATTTAGGGAATGAAAGAAAGGTTTTTTTGAAAAATTGCAAATATTTTTTTTTTTAAATCGACGATTTTGTTTGCAGAAAAAGTCAATTTTTTTTCGTAAAAAGTCTATTATTTAAAAAAAAATCAAAAAATAAAAATTTCCTTCTGCTCATTCCCTGAGCAAACATCTCAATTAAAAGTAAACGCTGGGTATTTTTTTTTTTTTTTAAATGTACCAATTTTTGCCAGTGAGGCCCACCGCAAATCACCTTTTTTTTTAGACTCTTGGAAGAGTGACCACAGACAACACAATTTACCATATTTTTACACACAAAAATTTATAAATATAATTCAGATATATAACTTTCATATACAAAAACTTTGTGTTGATATTAATTAAACCGGCTGCATAAAAAATTCACAAAAAAAGATCCTTCTTTTTTTACCCTCTAAGGTGACGTGTCCCCTTAAGGCAGGATTCTACTTTAGTCGCTCGAAAAAAAAGGTAGTTTTGTTAATCTTTAATTAGAAAACTAAGAAAGATATTGATGGAGAGTTTGTTTTACTTAGCAAATATACTCTTAAAGTACATTAAAAAACTTTTTTAATTTATTTTATACGCTTTATATACATTGGAGAGGCCCTTGAACTGAACGCCTAAAAATAGTCTAGCCTTTGCAAAGTTGTAAAAATCTTGACATCGGATTATCTGAAATGAAAAACTTGAATAGTTTTATGTTCACAAAGACTACAGCAACCRSTGKTAGCAGATTTTTTCATTTACAAACAAAAATAACAAAATGGCGTCAGTTGAAAAAAAATTATCAAAAAATCTCTTTTTTTTTTTCTTATTTTTTGCCCTAAAAAAAATAGTAAAAATGAAAATTTTTTTATAAATCTGCTACCAGCGGTTGATATATATGTATAGATTATGTGGTAAAAATTTCAGACGAATCGAATAGCTACTTTTGGAGATTTTTACAACACGCGGTATAAAAACGTGATTCCGAGAAAAACGCATTTAAAGTTTTTTTAAGTGAAAAATCACGAAAAACRTTAACTTCCGCTTAATCAGCGATACCTGCACCATACAGTATGCCTTCTGACTGCTCTARAAGATAATGTTCTTCAAGTCTAGCTTGTCTTTTTTTTTGTTCTGCTCTTTTTAGAAGCTTTAGAGGAGCAGCGATTTTCTTTGACAACGCGCTCGTTGTCTCGTTTGCTGGCATACTGAGCAGCGGTTTCGCCGATTGTAATTCCYATTACCTCCATAATTTTTAAAATTGTAAAACCTTCATTAAATATGCATGCCGCAGTAAGGCATGCAATTTTGACAATTTTTTTTYCATTGAAAATGTGTTTAGGTGCCATGGCCCATACCATGGAGTGAATACTAGTTTTTACGTCTACAAAATATCATTTATTTACCGAAAATAATAAMGAGATAAGCAAAAATAAGAGATTTATAATAGTACGCAGTTGATCGAACAAATAAAGTAAAGTGGTATGAGTAGGCTTACCGCGCGCGACAAGTACAGTTAGGATGCTTTGATYTTTTTGAAATTTTCAAAGAGTATTCTTGAATATATCTACTTACGAATAATCGAAAAAAAAATTTGAAAAAAAAAATTACAAAGTAGAATCCTGCCTTAAATTTAATTTTTTTTTTACTTACTATATTATCACTTGACAGTTAACAGTATTTAAGCCCAACTGTACATAATCTGTATTTTTGTCTTCTAAAGTCGATGGGCAGTTTAGGTCCATAACTCACATAAAGATAATTCATGCCAATTGATAGAAAGTATTATAAATTAACGAAATATACAACAACACGATAACCTTGAATGTCTGTGTTTCCAAACACATTTTCCTTAATATAAAATTTGACTATGTTTTGAAGGGTCTTGTTTA
>NW_015149072.1:664255-677463 GCF_001465965.1 Polistes dominula | reverse complement strand
TTTTCTCAAATAATACTTTTAGTAAATCAAATGTATTTTTCAATATGTTTTCAAACAGATATCAATAGTTGTCTACGACTATTACACGATTTCAATAAAATTTCTTATTCATTCATTCACAAATAATTAAAAAAATTGCAAATAATAACGATAAAACTCACAGACTAACACTCACTACATATGTTTTTTTAAACTGTCCGCTCACTCGAGGAGCAAAGATGGCGGATGAGCATACTCATCTCTATAGTGCTCTAGCGCGGGTGTTATAGACTATAGTTTTATGAGAGCTAGCCATTCGATAACGGCGGACCTGTACTGTAAACAGTCGGAAGAAATAATGAGGCAGCTGCAAATTAAGCAGCTGAGATTGGTCAAGAGGGACAGATTAATCCTCCTGCAGGAGAACGCTCGACCACACGTTGCAAGATCGACGTTACTTAAACTACAGGCACTGGACCTAGAAACACTTTGTCACCTACTGTACTCACCAGATCTCGCGCAGACATGCTACCATTTTTTTCGAGCTTTAGACAATTTTTTACAAGGAAACACATTTAGTTTCCAACATGCGATGGAATATGCCTTTCGCGATTTTATCACCAGCTGCTCTCCAGATTTTTTCGCTAGAGGTATTAATCGCTATCGTTAAAAAGGCAACGTTTTATTGATAGTTTAGGTGCATATTTTGATTAATTATATTATTTATTGCCAGAGATATAATAAACTAAACTTTCAGTCTTAAATCAGACATTTCGTACTTAATGACGAATAGTTTACAAATTCATATAAGAATTTATTGACATACTTCTAACTCTCGGAGATCATTTTTTTGTCACATATATCTAGTTATTCACAATCGATAATTGAATGTCTATCAAATACATGGGCGGTCATAGCTTTTTTACTTTAATTAAAACATTTAGACCGATCGTTTTGAAAGTGGTTAAGTCCACTTTCTCTTGTTTTGAGATAATTAAAGATTATCACATCAATGATTACTCAATTTCTTTTGCCGACCAATTTTAAATTGTATAAAACATGGGCACTTTTTAAGAAGTTAAATATTAACTAGTTATCCACATAAAAAGTTTACAATAAATTAAGCATAAATTATGTGATATCTCTTTTTTTTTTTTTAAATGGACTTAAACCACATTTAAAATAAACGATCCATTTAAACTATTATTAATTAATTGTACATGTAAAGAATTTCTGTTAAATATATAAATATATGATGCAGCATTCGTAATTACATATTATTCGCATTATTTTAATTTTTTAAGCACTGCTGAATTTTGCGCAGAGCTGTTTTTTTGTACAAAAGGGTTCAATAGACAATGCCGTTCTCTACGAAAGTATATTAAAATAAAGTATTTATTGGTAGAATAATAATTTTTCTTTAAAATATATCACATATACTCTAACTTTAAAAATTTATTTTAATAATTAATATTACAAATAGGAGTACGATATATTTTAAAAGATGTCATCCGCGAAAATCATTATAGTGGCGCGTTGTGCCTAAGACGTAATTGGTTATATAAATATTAGGAGTTAAGGAATTTCTTATTATAAGGAACTATTTGTAGTTATTGTATTCTTCATAAGAGTGGACCGATGGATAAATTTTTATTTTTTTATTTCCATTTTTTCTACGTTCTTAATCTTTCTAAGTAAACATTAAACATTTTATCATTCCACTTATAATCATCAGATATTATTTGAACTATAAAAACAGATCCCTACTTCTATATAATTGCTAATAGTTTTAGCGTGTAGAAATCTTCTCATTGAACAATGAAGTCAATGAATCTAAAGGCAAAAATATTTCAAACCTTTAGGGAAAATTACTTATATTCTAAAAAAACAATTATCCTATTCTATCTGTTAATAATTATGAACAGAGTATTTTTTTGTCGTTTTTCACAGATTGTCAAAAATAAAACATGTAAGTAAAAATAAAATATAATAAAGAATACAAAATCCAAAGAATAAAAAAATAACTAAACCACTTCAACGTATAATGAGCTATTGTCAACCTGGAAACGATAAACAATAAAAGGATAATTAATTATACATAGGATAAAGATAATATTTGTTTTAAAAAAAAGATAATAAAACATTCACCTTCTAAAATAAGGTCTCGATTCATCAACCGTATCCATTGGGTCTTTAGCTAAAAATACTCGCCATCCCCTGATGTAAGTAATAGAAAAACACTTCCAATCAATATCAGCAACATTAAAGAAGAAATTACTTTTATCTACAATAGATAATTTGTCCCATAACTTTAAGACATTATCGTTGGTAAATTCCCATTCATTCATTGAAAAGAAACTTATTACATGTTTAAACTTCTCTATTTTTCTGTAGACATTTAGCAGTCTGAAAAAAAAGGCCATTATTATATTTATGCTCTATTTCATCGACGGATAATAAATAGCTTGTTAACCTAAAAATCATAATAAATTACATTGGCTTTTTTCCTCTTAGATATAAAAAAGAGTCCACTATTATTGCTGGTATCCAGTGTAAAAAAATCGTCATAAAGATATAGAAATAATAGTTCTTGATATACCATGGTGAGGCGTACCAAAGCACTTTTTTCGACGGGACTTGAAATCCCTCAAGCTTTAAATTATTCATTATAGTATCAAACGTAACTGGTCTTTGAACGGAGGAAACAGAATTATAAACTAAAATCTCATCGTCAACAGGTAAGTATTTGTTATCTCTGCTGGAAAAATTAACACTCTATGATATGGACATACAAAAAAAGTTCTAACCTATTTAATGTAAATGATATTTTAAGAGATTTACTAAAAGTTTATTTTAGTAGTAAACTAAAAAAGGAGATACAAATTACCGTTTTTGTGCAACATCCCATGCTGCAGCAATAATGTTGTTGACAACGTAATCAGCAGGAATTATATCGACAATTAAGTCTTTATCACAATACATTGTTCGTAAAACACCAGTCGCGCTACCAACAACACCACCTGTAATTCCATACAAATTGTTTATCCAGCCAGCTATTGGTTCCTTTTCTGTTGCGACAACAACAGATGGCCGAACAATGCAAGATGGAATTCCATTAGAATATTGCCGTACTGTATCTTCACAGATTGCCTTTGAAAATGCGTAAGTGTTAGGCCACTTACCTAGTAGCCTGTAAAACAAACGAATATGCTTATCGACTTATCTTTAAAAGAATGCAATAGGTTTCATGTTTTATTACTTTGGGGTAATTAAATCTAATTGGTCTTCGGTCAAAATCTCTGTCAATCTAATTATGTCTTCTGTCTTCATAGGTGGCTTATACAATTTTTCTTCGATTTTATTGTAAACACAGTGCGAGTAAGCCGTTGAAACATAAACAAAGGCCTAAAGAACAAAATTATTATAAAATTAGAACAATCTATTTTGAAAATTAAACTAAATTTTATATATAAATAAATTGATCTAGTCGGGAATTGTGCTTAAACATACGCATTTTTATACGGATGATTTAACTAGGAAAAAAATACCTTTAAGCTTGTCATCTCTTGTGCAAGCAAAAGAAGATCCCTTGTTCCTCTAATATTGGTATTAACTATAATACGAATATTGTCCAGAAACCGTACTGATGCTGCACTGTGAAAAATTACATCGGTATCTTTAATGCGATCGCGGTCCTTCTCTGACAATCCTAAATTTAATAGACTCGTGTCTCCTTCAATCACAATAATCTTCTTTTCAACATCTTTTTGCTCTCTCTTCAATCTATCAAAAATCTAATGATTTAAATATAAACTGTAATACTGGTGACATCGTTTATTCCAATTATAATAAATACAAAATATGTAGCTTTACTCACAAAATCATTGAAATATTCTTTAAATCKAGTCTGCGGATCCTTCTGTTTCTTTGCTCTTACCAGCARATAAATCGTTGTTATTTCTGGACAACATCTGCAAACCGCAGCAACTGCATTTATAGTACAAGTTTTTAGCGGAAAATTATTTCTTATAAAACAAATCATTGTTGTGTCAATGTTCAAATATAGAAGTAAAAAGAGAAGTAGAAGAAGAGAAATATAAAGAATAATCATCGTTATCTTTTAAAACAGATACTATTTGATAGATACTGTCTGCTGAATTTAATATTTTTTCTAACATTTTTTTATTGCTAAGAAAATAATTTATTTTTTTTTATGACAAAAGCTCCAGGCTTATTTTCCTATCAAGTAATCTAACAATCCTTAGGTACAAAAGTCACAATTATTTATAGACTTTAAATTCAAGAAATATTTTTTCTTATTTGTTTCAAACCATATAAATCTCAAGGAGAAAAAAACTACTAAAAAAAACTATCCGATTGTACATACTATCCTAATTTATTTAAAATTTATGATCAGCAGTTTATAACGAATGTACTAATTGAATCGAGAACAAAAATATAGGAGGAAAATATTTACCTTAAAAGTTTTTCCATTATAAGCCGTCCTATAAATCCTAAGCCTCCTGTTATAAAAATTTTCTTTCCAGAAAAAAATGTAGCAACTTCACCTCGTTGATTATAATAATTTGGCTCCTCTACCATTGATAATATTTCTTCTTGATACGTTTGTCCGCTTAATGATGCCATTTTTTGAATTCTTTTATAATAAAAACAAAATATTACATACAAATAAAGTAAGAAATATTTCACTTTATAGTAATTATCGATGACAGACAAATMTTGAAGATAAGTAATTATTTATAAGTGATTGAAATAGATGCTTTTAATTCTAATTATTGTTCTAAGTAGTTCGTTTTTAAATAAATGAAAAATTCAGCTTTTTTTCTTTTTAAATAATATTCCTATAGTAAMAAACATAAATAAAATAAGTATATTTATTCTAACAAAATAATTAYTCTATAGAATTAATAGTTTTTTTAAATAACGTTTCAAAATAAACATGTCAATGAAYATTTCTAATGACTGAAGCTATTCTCATATTCTATGGCCTWTTTAGTGTTTYATTCAATATAACATCAMWATAATTTCTGATCCARCTTTTAGTTTTATTCGAAACATAAAAAAWAATTGAAAATTTAGTTCGTTTGTCTTTTTACCTTATTTATAGGTATTACACTTATTTAGAAAATTTGATCTTTTGTGAATTTTACAGTTGGGAATAGTATAGAATTGTAAAAAATAAAAAACTTACCTATTTATCTCAACAACTTTTATCACAATAAATATAATAAAATATGACGACAAGTTTTCCGATTTTAAACTATTAAACAAAAACTATTAATAACTTTTTATCTTATGAAGAACCAAATATGTTTGTTAGATAATAAAAAAGATTATAATAAACTAAGTATTAAAAATGACCTCTTGATAGAAATGACTATTGAACTTTTTCCAAGTAACCTAGTTCAACTCCAATTAATGATTGAGTAATATTAGCTAGTCGGTCTTTGCATTTATATARAGATAACCACACTATTGTACAATGTACACGCYTAATATTATCAATTTGCATACAATACAACAGAAATCAACATAGTCATCGTAAGAATGTTCGTTTTATAAGTACATGCTAATTGAATTATTCTAAATTTTACACCGTCTAATAGCAATGCTTTATCGTATACCATTACTTTTTTGACTACGGTACACTCTCGAAGAAAACTAGCAATTTAGAAAGCGTACAGTAGTCCCAAATTTATAATATGTTTCCAAAAAATGAAAATATAATTTAATATTTTGTAAAATTAGTTTATTAATTTTTTTGAAATAGTTGACTACAAATCTAATATTAGCTTTTTAACAAAAAGAATGGAAAACACACAACTAAAGATAATACTTATGTCAATTTAAATGAAACTGATGTTATTTGTGGCAAGATCGTTATTTTAAACGAGTCCTTTTTTATTGTAATTATCGATAGGATTGTTAGACCTGTGCTAGATTTGTAAACATTACCCACTATTAACGAGATAATTTCTTTGCTACTAAAGACTATTATTTAGGTAAGTTACAACAAAATTACTTGGCTTCTTTCTTTTTCCATTTGCAGTCTTTGACGTTGGATTGTCACTTGGAGATGGTATTAATCTCTTATTTTAATTGAAGATTTTTATAAAAAATTTTTCCATAGGGTCTAATATGTTATCCATAGATAAGAAAAACTGGGTGATTATTATAAGTGTCGAGAACTATTTATGTAGATGTATTTCTATCAATTGACATCGCATTCAGCATTCTATCTTAATTGATACAATTTGAATATTGATCGTTTCTATTAGCTACCCCCATAACAAGATAGTACCGGTGCCCTTTGATATATATGGTAACAATATTATAATAAATAAATCCTACAATTATCTTATTCTTGATACTGTGCATTCGGCTGAATCTCTCGAAACTTATTTTTTTTAAGGTAACACTTCGAACACATATGATCTGCGTACAATATTCTTTTTTTAAATATAAATAATAAAATGGATTTTTGCGAAAATTAAATGTGAATGTAGAATCTTTGACTGTGGATCAGGAATTACAGAAACCACCTCGTGGTGAGACTTTAATCGGTATTGATCGTGGTATACGACATCGCTTATCTCAACATTCAACGACCATCGACTTTTTATTGGAAATCGATATAAGAATCTGAATTAAACAAATCATTGAAATATTAATTACTGTCGTGATCTTGACTTGTAAACAACTACCATTTTTAATAAACGTACTTTTGTACCAGTTGATCATCCACCGGACGCATAACATAACTCTAGCGCGATCTTCCTAAATTTAAATGTAACCTTTGTAACAAAAATAATGCTTAGCCAATGTGACTGTACAAAATTATAATAGTTTACATGTTTAATTAATATTCTCTTTTTTTCTTCTGACGATTCGTTTTTTTCGAAATAAATAAAAGAAACTTCGTTCTTTTATTCAAATTACTTGTAAAAATACGTAAATGTATGTATATATGGAATAAACATTTAAAGTGTATTTACATATTTTAGGCGATAAAATTAATATGTAGTTTCTTCTTCATTTTATTTCCTGTTTGAATACGCTATCGACCTTTGTGAAAGGTTTACTCCACTCGGACAATGGGGGGAAACGATATTCCGTTTTTTAAAAAAAACGAAGTTCCGTTATGCATGATTTCACTACGATCTTTATTAAAAACAAAAGCTGTACCCATTGGTTCACTATGGGAGGGAGGATCCTTCTGTTATTGATCGATAGTATTCAAAATCTCCTCCCCTTTCCAAAGGGGTGTTACTCATTTATGATATAAATATGTGAAAGAAAGTAAGAAAGCAGTTCCTTAGTCTATCAGTTCTTAATCTGTATCAGTCTGCATATCTGTCAGTATTAGTCCTTAGTTCTTAGCTTAATAATTATACTTTCAGTCTGTTATATTCGTTTGCGTATTTTATCAGTTAGTTTATCAGTTTATTTGTCAGTCAGTCCGTCTTATATTCATAACTCTTTTGTATTCTGTATTTTTGTAATCATGCCACTTTTTTGTAAACCTCTTGTTAATACTGCTGAACATCGCATCATTATAATTGGCGATAAAATAAACTATATTATTATCATCATCAGTTATATATTTCTCTCTCAATGAACCACACAATAGATAGTTTTTATAATTTTAGTTTTCAAGTACTGTACTGATCTGTAAAAAAATAAAAAAATAATCTATTATTTAATTATTCAATATGAAAATTCGTAACACATACAAATCTTAAGAAGTTTCACTTGAGTCGCCTTGAAATTCTAAGCGTTTTTCTTTCTAACGATATTTTTAAATCTAAATAACTAGTTTGGACAATCTATTACAACATGTGTTACTAATATTGAAAGCACGGAACCAGATACCAGGAGGGCGATCGACAAAGGAAAATAACTAGCAAATACGAATGGAAATAAAAGGAAAGATTATTTTCGGAAATACGCTGCTAAGTGTCGTTATGTTCGCTGATATCTAGAGACCCTGTAGGAGGGACGCGCGATGTATATTGCAAGGCTAAAAATGTGGGGGGACAGCTTCCGTTGCATCGCCTAGCCGTGTTTATCTTTAGTATGTATTAACGGCTGTGGTTAGTTTAAGTTTGGAATACTTATAGTTTTTATTGTGATATTTATGTTTAATTGTTTTTTTTTGTAGTTTTCAATAAGTATAAGTTTAATTAACTCATTTAATAATTACAAATATAAATGTACAAACCTAACCTATAACTTATCGTTTTTTTACAGACTTATTGCCTTTTATCAAATCGAACTTAATTGAATCTTTCTTATTAAATTTATAATAATTTTTTTGTGTAACCTATTCTATTTTAATATAAATTTATAATTATCAATAAATATAATTCATTTTTTTTTCTGTATTTGATGCAATTCATTATTTCATAATTATTTCAATGTTTGAATATTTCGCGCGCAATCACGTGACTACACTAGTTCCTGTCCCCCAGCAATCTACATGGCACATCCCTCCTATAGTGTTTCTACTGATGTCAGGTTTAAAACGTCATATTTTTCATTGACAATTGTTAACAATACTGCATCATTAGCAATTGTATTAATGTTTTTTTAATTTATAAAAAGTAATATTTATTTCAAAATGGTAAATAAATTTAAGGATTTACAAGTGGACAAGTCAAGGATCGTAATAAGAATGCTTAATTAAATCGGAGAAATACGTCTGTACTTACTGTACTACAGGTAATATAACTTTAATTGATAGTTATTAATTACTAATATAAAAAAAATGCCATTTCGTTTGTTTTTCTTCGTTATCGATTAATGCCATTTTCATTTACCAACCGAAACATCGATAATTTTCGAAACAAGATCCGGACGTTATCATCCGCGATAAATTATATTTCATTAAATTATTTTTTTTTTACCATTTTAGGAGCTTTTCTAATAATTGATGATATTAAACCTTTTAATAATTAGAAAAAAATAGCTTCGACGTTCAAAAAGAAAATAAATTTTCTAATTTGAAATACGAGTTATGATTAGGAATAGGAATGACTTTTTCATCATAGATGATTAACAAGATATGAATGGGTGTTTAAGAATATATTTCCAGCTACTTATAGTTTTTTTTACTTATTTAATAAAATTCTATACCAAATTACGAAGTCAAAGTTACATATATTCTCTTTTATGAAGAGATGATGAA
Organism: Polistes dominula; assembly: GCF_001465965.1. Next base: position 668,276 of record NW_015149072.1, on the reverse strand, counting down.
GAGGTGAGCGAGCACAGAGGTGAAACGCAGGAGCGTCATTATGCGTCTGTGCAACCCTCTCTTTAATTAGTCCAGTCATCTTAGTCAAAATTAGGTAAGAATCTCGGATTTTGAGATACTGAGCTATAAACTCGTATAAACTTGTATTTTGACATTCTAAAAGTTGTCTCAAAACCTACATATGGTAAGGTGCACGCTTCTATTAACTCAAAGGTCACAAAAATCGATTTTTTGCACATTTTTTGCAAATATCTCGTTTCCTATGGGTTTTTCGCTATCTGTATTACTTATCAATATTGTAGAGGATTAAATTCCCTATAACTTTTGTTTCAAAAAATTTTTGAAGTAAAACTTCTTTAGAATAGGAATGATCTAAAAAGTAAATCAACAGAAACGGAGCTATGAAACGGCTACTATACTAAATAACGAGAGAAAAAGAGACAAACATATAGGATTGAGCCTGTGAGAGAATGAGACGAAATATAGCTATACAGTTTTTCCTATTCTCGGTCTCCTCTTTATGCTATGCTTCGTAGTTATCGCTCCTGGTTGTATATGTGTGCGTTTGTGTGCGGCTGCATACTACAAAGAGTGGACACGTATTCTTTTGATACTCGAAATGTTTGTAGGTAGTAGCGATAGAAGGGTAGAAGGAATAAACAGAGATAACACGTAGGTATGCGACAAAAGTATAAGATCCAAACCAACCGACGGTCGAAATAAAGAAAGAAGGTGAGTAGTCTGTTTTTATTTTACCAAACGTGTCATTTCTTTTCTGTTTAAAAATGTTTCTATTTTATTAAAAAATTAGTATTAAATTCTTTATTTCTTATTTAAAATTTTTTATTATCATAAATAATTATGAAGTACATAGAATATATAATAATTGTATTGTGTAAAGTATTTAAAAAAAAAAAGGATTACCAGATACGTCAGAGAAAAAGAATTAGAGTATACTGTGGAATAAATGAAGAGCAGCTAACAAATTCCATTCAAAAGAAAGTAAATTATTGTCACATTTTTATATTTTGCTTCTTTATAAAATATATTTGGTACCTAAGGATAAAATATGTCTATTAAATTTGATTTTTATATGTTTTTATGAAAAATATACAAAGAGATGTACTGACCGATGCATATATGAAAATTATATTATAAATTATGATATTTGCGTATTTAAGAAACTTATACGAATTTTTCAATAAAATAAAAACATTTTTAAGATGTTGAACGCCCAGCGTGAATCGGTGGAGCTTACCACGGAGCCGAAATTTGAGACTCGTAGTGTACACAGTTCGATAAGCTGAGAGAGCGATACGATTCAATGCATTTTTTAAATTTTTCGTTGTTCAGATCTTTATTTAGACGAGAGTATTTAGAAAAACAAGTTTGTTGTCCAAAGAATAAGGACGAGATATGTTATAAATAATAAGGGTCTCGAAGTGTAGTAAGCTACAGAGTTGAAAAAACATTTCTAGAGAATATCTTTATTAGATCTTTCATTGCATTTTACCAGAAGCTTCGTTCAGTCCAGCAGTATTTTCATATGTTTTCCTAACGTCTTTATTTCATCTATCCTAAAATGTTTGTTCGCAACGCAAGCATGTAGATGAAAACGGGAAATTGAAAACCATACTAACACAAAAAATTTTATACCTGAGTTTCAAAAAAAGGATTATTTATATTTACCTAATTTCTGACAAAGTATATTTCCTTTGATAAACATCCTACCATTTTTGTTTCTATCTATGTCTATCGCATCCAGCATTTCATTTTTATTGCTTGAATTGTGAAAAGTGCACTTTTTATCAGCTATTCCACCCAGAGACCATACCGGTGACCTTTATTATATATAGTTATAATATTATAATAAATAAATCCTACAATTATCTTACTCTTAAAACTGTCCATTCGTCTCATTCTCTCGAAACTTAGATTTTTGAAAGTTTCACTTCTAACACGTGTGATCTGCACACATGATTTTTTTATACGTTGAATCGTTTTCGAGATATAGGGCGGAGAGCACGCGGTTAGAGCATCATTTAAGGTTAACCGGTATTCCCGGTCAAAAACACGCCATATAAAGTTTATTAATTATTACAAATACATAATTAATAATATTGTTTATTTCTTACTGGCTATTACATTATACCTAATAATTATTTTACTTACGTATCTATTTTTAATTAAGTATCAATTTATTTAATAACATTTACCTACCCGTGTAGTTATAAAATTGTTAAGGAAAATACTTAAATTATATTTCAATTCTAATGTAATTTATATTAATAACTTCTTAACAAATAAAAGAAAAAGAAAGAAAGAAGTCCTTAATTTATGTTTTTATTAAAAAATATCATACCATACATTTATGATTGTGATAATTAAAAAAATTGAATAAAAATTACATGAACTACAACTTATAATTTTGATTATCTTCTTGTTCTTGATCGCCGTCTTCCGACCGCTGTAGTATTTCAAAGTCCCCTTCTTTATCTTCTTCAACGACATTTGTCTTCCGGTCTTGCATGATTTCAGGGTCAAAAGTTCTGTCTTCATTGACATCGCTCTGATATAGTAAAGCATTGAGACAAGCTTGCCCATTACACTGGCCACAAGCTAAAGAGTACTGTAACCCCGATTTCCCGCATCCACATCGCGAACCACAACCGCTCATGCAATTACAAAATATTGTGTTGAGACATTCTTCTGAAGCAGGTGCTAAAATTGTCGTGATAGGTTCCAAGAATTCGTTACGAATTGTCCAACCCTATTCCTGGGGTTCCAAATCATGCCCTAACCAAGTTTGAACTTGATAATAAACACGATTGAAATGTTGGTGAGCTGCTGCACTTGTTGGTGGAATATTTGATAACTGCACAGATTTATTCAGTTTTGTAGACTTGACGTATTGTGCATAATGAAGATGATCTATACTGTCCACAGATTTTGGAGCATTATAGACTGCCAACAAAATTTGAATTCCATTTTCAAATAATCTTTGAATCAGACAGTTTTCTTCTTCAAATGCTACTGCAAGTTGATCAAAATTCGGCAGTTTCTCAAATGCTTTTAAAAATGTTTTGTTCCCTTGTTTAAAAAGCGCAGAAGTCGTATTTATCTATTTTAAATGTAATTAATGGAAATAAGAATATAATTAAAATGTAATTAAAGTTTGTCCCTTGATAATTTTTTATTTTTACGAATTGGTTATAAGTGTTATTGAATAGATAGATATTTAATAATGGAAAAAATTATTAAATATAATGTAATAGTTATTACATACCTTAAATGATGCTCTAACTGCGCGCTCTCTGCCATCTATCCCGAAAAAGATTTGACGTATAAAAAAATTTTTAAAACAAAAGTTGTAGGAAATTTAATCCTCTACAATATTGATAAGTAATACAGATAGCGAAAAACCCATAGGAAACGAGATATTTGCAAAAAATCGATTTTTGTGACCTCTGACCTTAGATTATAATAATAGCGTACACCCTACCATATGTAGGTTTTGAGATAACTTTTAAAATGTCAAAATACAAGTTTATACGAGTTTATAGCTCAGTATCTAAAATTCCAGGATTCTTACCTAATTTGACTGGACTAGAAAGATTGTCGTCAGATTAGCCGGATCGTGCCGAGGCGTCCCGAAATTCAAGTGAGGAAGCTCCAGTTAGTGTAGCTACCGTGGAGCGCAACCTTTCTTCCGTCAATAGTTAACATTTTTCTTTCATTATTTTGTCTATTACGATCGCGAGTGTCTTTTAATAAATCAAGTCGAGCGAGACGTCATTTATAAAGGAAAATACGTTATTTTTACTCACGGCTTATGTTCACTTTCCCCCGTTCCTTTATATTTTTAACTTTAGTCTCCATAATCTTCCTTTTATCTCGAAGTTTGCTTTTTCAGAAGTCAGAGGACTTACATACACACACATATACACACATGCACACACACACATTTAATACGTGTATCGAACAGCAAGTTTCGATGAATTGTCTAGTACAAAATGCCGCG
>NW_015149072.1:608409-626133 GCF_001465965.1 Polistes dominula | reverse complement strand
GAGTTAGAAGGTGCGTCGTTTGCACGGCAAATGACAAAAGACGGGAAACTAGATATGAATGCAAAAGTTGTAACGTAGGTTTATGCGTAGATCCCTGTTTTAAAATTTACCATACCGAATTAAATTACTAAGAATTATAACTTGACGTTGTAGTTATCATAAATTATATTTTTATTTATAATAATAACGAAATCTGTAAATATGTAAATAACAATATGCTTTAAAATATACTCGTTTTCAAATTTCTCAAACAATATGACGAGACAGTTGATAAGTATCTCTTAAAAAAGTGTAGATATGAGAGAATTTCAAGGTAGTGTTGAAAGAAGTAATAGCAAACGCCAAAGACTACCGACGTGCAAAGTGCACGCTTTTCGGCGCGGTGCCCCGTTCAGTGGCGTCACTCCGGCGGAACGGACTGCCGTAACGAAAGGGTTAAAAGTCATTCAAGATTTATATTTATATCTTCTCTATTATATAGGTAATAACTATAATATTTGACTTATTTTGACTAATAAGTGATAAATATAAATAGTAGTAATCGTTAATGAAATAACAATGCAACGAATATTTTCTTACTTTTTCCTCTCGAAGTCTTCTCTCTTGTTCTTTCAATCTGTTTGCTTCGGCTTTCTCAGCAGCTCGTAATTCTCGGAATCTTCTTTGTTGTTCTCGTAAAGCTGCCACTTCTTCTTCCTCTAAGACCTCGATCAAAGCTTGCTCAATAGTCTTACCAACGATTACTTCGACAATTGGCTGTACTTCAAGATCGAAATCGAATAGCTGTAAAACAATTATTCTATTAAAAATCCTCGATCGTAGATAATATATACCAGCGATTTTCAAATTGGGTGCTGCAGCGATTCAGGGATGCGGTAGAAACATTAACCCCTTAACACGCTGAGCGCCACGTTTTCTTTCTGTTTAAGCCGCGTCCGTCACGGGTGACTGACACGTTCAACTATTTTTTCAATACGAAGTAACACCTGTGGCCTGAGAGGAATTTCCCTAAGAATTCGCGTGACACTCAACATGTTAATGCACAGGTTTTTTGAGAAAAACCGGTCAAAAAAAAATAATTTTGGCTCAATGTGATAGAACGGGAAATTGGCCAGTTTTTTGAACCCCCGTGCAACTTAAGGGGTTAATACATATATATTTCCTATTAATTGATATTAAAATTAAAAAAAAAATTAATTTCCGGGGAGCGTTAAGTGATATTTTTCTGGAAAGGGGGCGGTAGAACAAAAAAGTTTGGGAACCATTGATATATACAAAAGACGAAATTAATTGTTCATGTATAACACATATATAAGATTATGAACTTTTCTGTGAAAAGTTAGATAATTAATTTTCAAAGGCAACTTCACTTCAACTTCGATTCAACTTACGTCTCCTGGTTCGATTTGTGTCGAGACATCCTCACCGGTTTTTACAAGACAATACTTTGGCGTAGGTGGCCTGTCCAGGAAGTAATCGGTTTGTGTGCCAACCTCGAGTTCATCAGGTTTCTCAAACAACTATAATTTCAAAAGAAAATAGTCGATAAAGTCAATTATTTCTTGATCAATATTCAAAACAGTATACATTTGATTATGAATCAAATAATGAAACAAATGAAATATTAGGAGTACAAATAAGTTTCCGCCTTTTTATCAAAATGAGGAATTTATTGTGACAGAACGGTATATTACACTTATTCGAAGTATTGTCCATCACAAACAATTACATTTTCTCATCTCTCATGCAGCATTCTGAAGAACTCATCATCTTTTGAGGCTATCCACGAATCAACCCAATTTATAGTATCTTCATAGGATATAAAGCTCTGCTCAGACAGACCATGTGCCATCGATCACAATAAATGATAGTCGGACAGCGCAATGTCTGGTGAATACGGCAGATAGGGTAACACTTCCCAATCAGGTGTTTTAAAATAGTTTTGGACCGGAACCACAACATGCGGACGAGCATTATCATGGAGGAGAATAATTTTGTCGCGTTTGGAGTAGTAATTAGTGCGTTTTTCCTTCAGAGCTCGGCTCAATCTCATTAATTGTGTTCGGTAAAGGACTCCAGTAATGGTTTTGCTCAGATTGAGCAACTCGTAATACACGACATCCCTGTTTTCGTACGTTTTCGGCCTTCCACTGCGATCTTTATCTTCTATGCCAAAGTCACCGTGTTTAAAACTTTTGAAACCACTCATGACAAGTTCTCTCACTTAAAGCAGACTTATAATATGCTTCTACAAGCAATCGATGTGCTTCAGCTTCAGATTTTTTTTTCAATTAAAGAAGTAAATTAAAAGTTGCCGTAAATGATGCTTATTTGAAACAAATTTAGACATTTTCAGAGAAAGAAATGATATGACGCTAATGCAAAGTCAATAATACTTCAAGCTAATATTTTATGAGAAAATACTGTTCATTTTTACAAAAAAAAAAACGAAATTACTTTCCAATCAACCCAATAGTTTAGAATTGATTTATTATTTAGAGGTTATCTAGGTTTCCATGTGTTGTAAATATTCAATAGATCGCGCTGTATTGCAATTCAATTATTTAACGTTTTTTTTTCAGATTTATATATCCACAACTAATCCACATTTTTATATTTTTTTGTGTATTATTATTTGTTTTATTCCATTCTAACTATGATATTAATTTATGTGTTTTTATAATGTCGTAAATATATCAGAATTGATTTATTATTTAGAGATTATCTAGGTCTCTAAGTACTGTAAATTTTGAATAGACAGCGCTGTATCACAATTGAATTATTTGCATATGTTTACGTCGTACGTTTTTTCCAGATTTACATATGACATAAATAAACTTTCCTTTTTATATTTTTCGTGTATTATATTATCTTATGTATTCCGTCTTTCATTCGTCAATTTCAACCTAAACCTTGAGTAGTAGCATCATCTTTTTTAAAACGGCGGATACTTATTTGTACAACTAATAAATAAATGAAATAAAATTCATCTTCAAACTTACTTCCTCGAGATAAAACTCAGTTTGGACGGGTTCGTGCTTGCGGCCAGGGACTGCCGGTGGCGATCCTGATCTAATGACTCTACAAATTTGTGCTTGCGCCCTTTTTCTTGCCAAATGTCTTCTTCTCGCTTCCGCTTGCCTTGCCGCTATCGATTGCTCTCCATCGATCTACAAAACGAAAAGAATTTTAACTTTTGGTTTAATTATATAATCCATTAATAATACTTACGAGGGCAGGTGGGGCTGCGAAAGTACTTCCACGTATCACTCGCCGATCGTACATGATATTTCCAAAAGGGACCGTTTGATCACTGCAAAATATAGCGCACGAATCATAGATAGATAAATAGATAGGTAGATAGATAGATAAATAGAATAATTATCATTGAAATTTTTCTTTTCTTTTAAGCTCTATTCAATTATTTACAAATTAAATCATTTTCGTTGCGATATTTTATCTATTATTTATTGATACGATATTGTACTTAAAGGGCACTCACTAGTGTGACCGCTTGAAAAATAGGTGGTTTTTCGGAATATTTTTTAAAGAAAACTACTGTATAGAATGTCTTCATTTTTGAAGGAGATATTTGTGGATATTTAATGAACACATGACTTAATTTTTGGACCAAAATATTGAAAATTAATCGAGTTATTCGCAATCTTCCAAGTCCCTCCCACTGCTGCCCCCAGTCGCCCCCACTCGGTCGAAACGAGAAATAAAAATTTAATAAAATGGCGGAATGCCTACAAAACATTGTGCATTCGCTAATTGTACGTCTGATAGTCGGTACAAGCAGGATGGTGTAAAATTTACATAGTTACCCCCCACTGGTGCAGCCCCTCCTAGCGGATCTTTTTTTAATCTTCCCAGGAAAAATTCTCATTTAAAAATAAACGTTTAAAATTTGGCGCGAAAATTGAATGATTTTTAGTTTACCGAAATTACATTTTTTATTCAAACTAGAAGGAATTTCCCGCACCATGAACCTTGGTCGAAACGAAAAATTGAAATTTAACAAAATTGCGGGGTTTGAAAAAAAACGTTTCAAATTTCGCGCCAAAATTTGATGATTTTTCGGCCTGCCAAAATTACATTTTTTATTCGATCGGAAAACTGAAAGTTTCATGGTATGCAGAAATATAAATAAAAGAAGCTTCAACAAGAATCAAATCGATCGGATGATTTGTCTTCGAGTTCTAACTGCAGCAAATTTGAAAAATGTATTAGGAGGGCAGAAAAGTAATGTCGTTACTACGCACGTCAAATTTTCATATTAATATTTTAATCAAAATATCAATTGACGATTTTTATCGTTACGATATTAAAAAATTTGCATATCAGATAGAAAAAGGTTGTTGATAACGTGATTAATTAATTTAATATAAATAATTTAATTATTGATTAATAATAAAAACTTTTGTTTGAAAAATTTATTCGTTCGAATTTTGAGGTTAAAAAGCGACATTACTCTTTCCGGTCTAACTAATAGTTTCGAGAAAAAACGCGTTTAAAGTTTAAGTTAGTGATTTGATTGTTAGAAATCAATAAATATTAGATGGCTATAATTCAAAAACTATTTTAGATATTTACAGACTATTTATGGATTATCAAAATATGCAAACCAAAAAAAATCGATATTTTCAAAATTTCACACCAGTAGTGCCCCTTAAAACTTCAATAAAATGTTATATTTTATAATTCATTAAAGGTATGCACACAATCGATTGTAATAATCGCTAGAAAATTGTATTATTTTGCAGATAATTAAATAGTCAATTATATGTGATAATACATATTATTCTGGGTGTCCAAAAAGTTTGGGAATAAAGTCATAGATTTATGGGCAATATTCGACGAAGGTAAGGAAAGATCTGCATTTTTGCAGAACGAAAAATTTTCCAAACGATTCTCATTATTGCTATAATGAATCATGAATTAATGAATTATTTTAAAAGCATAAGTATCTTTTCAATATTTATATTATATTTGCATATAACATAAATTTATATGAACGTTGTTTCATCTATTTAACTTCAATAATACATAGTATAAGTTTGTACCCAACTTTATTGGACATACTACATAAATGTAGTATATATTAGGTTTTCCGGAAAGTTCGTGCTGATTTTCGATAGATGGCATTAAAGTTCTTTTGCTAAAAAAAAACCTGAAAAGTTCTGAAAAGACAAAATTTTGAAGTTATTATATTATTATATTTATTATTTATTATTATATATTATTATATTATTTTATTTTGGATCTATACAAGTAAGTTTCCAGCGTTTTTTTAATAGATGGTATGACGAATAGATTCAGGGCAGAAATGTCACATCTCATGTGTCATTTTTGAAGTTTGGGTATCTGTTAACAACATTGCATTATCATATTTGCGCATTTCTATCGGCGTCGTATATTTTATGAAGCAGAAACATGGCAAGTTATGTGCCAAATAAGTGTCATTTGCAGGAAGCGCTGCTTCCATTCTTTAATATGAAGAAAAGTGCAGCTGAGGCCTATCGTTTGCTTCTGGAAACTTACGGGCCGGAATGTATTCGTGAATCGACGTGTCGTGAGTGGTTCAAACGGTTCAAAAATAATGATTTTGACGTTGAAGACAAGGAACGCTCCGGAAAGCCGAAAAATTTTGAAGACGAAGAATTGGAGGCTTTGCTGGATGAGGATCCGTGTCAAAATTCAAGAAGAGCTTGCTGCATCATTGGGCGTCACACAACAAGCCATTTCCCTGCGTCTGAAAGCTTTGGGATTCATTCAAAAAGTTGGAAATTGGGTGCCGTACGATTTGAAGCCGAGAGATGTTGAACGGCGATTTTGCATGTCAGAAATGTTGCTGCAGCAGCATAAAAAAGTCGTTTCTACATCGTATTGTCATTGGTGACGAAAAGTGGACCTATTATGATAATCCTAAACGCAAAAAACCATATGCAAAGCCTGGCGAGTCAGCCAAATCGAAATATTCACATGAATAAGGTCGTGCTCTGCATATGGTGGTATCAGAAGTGTGTCATATACTACGAACTGCTTCCGATTGGTCAAACCATCAAAGGACCATTGTATCGAACCCAACTAATTCGTTTGAAGCGGGCATTGACGGAAAAACGGCCAGAATATCAGACCAGGCACGAGTCTGTAATTTTTCACCACGACAACGCTCGGCCACATGTTGCTACTTCGGTCAAAAACTACTTGGATAATAGTGGATGGAAAATTCTGCCTCACTCGCCTTATAGTCCAGATTTGGCGCCATCCGACTGGCACTTGTTTCGATCGATGCAGAACGCTCTTACCGGAATGCGTTTCACTTCAGTAGAGGGAATCAAAAATTGGCTCAATACGTTCTTGGGCTCAAAAGACGAGAACTTTTTTTGGTCCGGAATTCACAAGTTGCCAGAAAGATGGGTAAAAATTGTATCTTCCGATGGATAATATTTCGAATGAAAAATATGTAACCATTTTTTCAGAATAAACCCTCAAATTTTATGAAAAAAAACGCTGGAAACTTACTTGTAGACCAAATTTATATAATTATTAATATATATAGTTATATTTATTATTTAATAAATATATAACAAAATAAAAAACTTAAATGAGCTACGTTTCAATCTTCCATCAAAATCAGCACGAACTTTAAGGACAACCTAATAATATATATTTTAAGTGTAGAAATGAATTCGGTGCTCTTTTAACAAATTTTGTATTTATGTTTAAAGTAATCATACATTGGATATTTTTCATTGTAACGAAATGAATTTAATATCAAAGCGCAGCACCGAATTCATTGCAACATTTATCTGATAATAATATAGCATGCAAAAAAAAAAAAAGATGAGAAATTAATCATTTTTAAAATTTCAATTCATTCATTAGAATAAAAAACGTAAATCGAAAGAAAAGCTTCTCTCGTACATAGGTGTTTTTTTTTTCTCTGTCAATCAAATTGTCTCCTCTATATTTTTGAAATATTCTAAAAATCAAATTTCTGTCTTTCTTTTTCCCTTTTTAACATTTATTTTTCTTTTCCACAGCCAATCAACGAATAGCCAATTGTGTTTCGACTATGACGTGCCGCCTAGTAACACGAACGTGTTTCTAAGAATCACTCAAATCGTTTACGTGATAGATAAGAATCGGTAAAAAAGAAATACATATTTAAAGGTGTACTAAAAAGAAAAGAACAATTTTTACACAAAAAATTCTTTCAAGAAGACTAAACAATGCGTTTTAATGTGATTAATGATGACAGTTCTTGTAATTATTAGTTTTTTTAGGTGTACAAATAAGTATCCACCGTTTTAAAAAAGATGGTGTTATTCAAGGCTTACGTTGAAATTGACAAATGAAAAACGGCATAAAATACAGTAATATCATTAACTTGAAGTATTATTGACTTCGTATCAGCGTCATATCATTTCTTTCTCTGAAAATGTCTAAATTTGTTCTAAATAAGCACCATTTGCGAGAACTTTTAATTTACTTCTTCAATTGAAAAAAAATCTGAAGCTGAGGCGTATCGATTGCTTGTAGAAGCATATGATAAGACTGCTTTAAGTGAGAAAACTTGTCGTGAGTGGTTTCAGAAGTTTAAACACGGTGACTTTGGCGTAGAAGATAAAGATCGCAGTGGAAGGTTGAAAACGTATGAAAACAGGGGTGTCGTGTATTACGAGTTGCTCAATCTGAGCAAAACCATTACTGGAGCCATCTACCGAACACATTAAATGAGATTGAGCCGAGTTCTGAAGAAAAAATGAATTAATTACTACTTCAGACACAAAATTATTCTCCTTCATGATAATGCTCGTCCACATTTTGTGATTCCAGTCAAAAACTATGTAAAAACACCTGATTGGGAGTGTTACCCCACCCGCCGTTTTCACCAGACATTGCGTTGACAGACTATCATTTGAACCGTTTATTTTGAAAGTGGCCCATCTCGATTTTCCAAAAACATCGAGTTAGCAACCGTAATAGTTACATTATTACATAATCTTTTTATTCTGAAGCAATTTGTTACAAATATATATTTAAAATCAGGAAGATATTGTAACAAGAAAATTTGCCGATCAATAGAATGATAGAAAGTTTATTTTGAAAGTTGATTGTCTCCATTCATCATTTATTATTTTCCGATTGCACCTGGTAGCTGTATAACATTTAGTTATGTATCAATAAAGCATTTGATTTTGCATATATTCCGAGTAAATAAGACAATACTATATTGTAAATAAGATGAGATAAAAAGATTCTGTAGTAACAAAATTATTAGAAGACGCAATGTTGAAAAAGATCAAGAATTCTGATGAAGAGTCAGTAAACTGGTGAAAAATATGTTTGATGCGTTTTTTTAGAAATAAACCGTATAGAATTTTCTATAAGACATCAATGAATGGAATGAAATTTTGAAAATCCTGAATTTATTACCACGACGGTGTAGACCAAGAAAGTTCGAAAATATTCTATTGACATCACTGTATAAAAACATCACAAAAATTACAACAACAAAATTTAACAACACAATAAACTTACTATGATTTATACGATATAATAATTTCATATTCTTTTTATAGATAGATCAATGAACTATGCAATAGTGCTTCAAACAGCAATTAAGAAAATTAAAAAAATAAATTATCTATTAGATTCACATTAATATCAATATCAATCGGTGAAGCAGGTTACTTTCCAAAAAAAATATGGATTACCATTTAATTATACGTAATGATATAAGTAATGCATATTCTATTAGATTGGTTCATAAGTATGTTCTATTCTTTCTAATTAAAAGTACGAAAATACAGTTCAAACCGTACGAATGTATTGGATAATCGGTTACAACGTATTATATACAATATTATGAATTAAATGTTAATGTGTCTTCATAGCTCAGATGGTAGAGCGCTCGCTCGGCAAGCGGAATGTCCTGGGTTCGAATCCCAGTCTAAACAACCGAAGCCCGAATTATGCAATAGTTTTATCAAGGAATCTATTATTATATTGGTAAGAAGTTCTTTCCTTCTTCCTCTTCGATACCATCATCTTTGAAAAAATTCAGATACACTTGCAAAAAAAGACCAATGCGAGTTGTGTGTRTTTCAGAGATTTCCAGGAAGTTTGTTAGTAACAATATCAATATAATAATGCCAATTCCTCGATAAAATATTTGAATAATTTGGTCCAAAAGTTGTTCTTAGGTAGCTCAGATGGACAGAGCATTCGCCCGAAAATAAAGCGAGTGGTGTGGAAGACTCTTTTTTTGTTGCGAAATTACGTTTTTCTAACCAAATGATTTCATAAATTGTATGCTTGAATTAAATAAATAAATATAGGCTAATAATAAAAAAGAATAATTTTTGTGAAAAAATTAAATAGTCATTCGATTAAAACTTAATTCAATATTATTGCAGTTAAACGAATATTTTTTTCGTTTGACGATTATACTTATCATCTTCTTGATTCGGCAAAATATTTTGGGTACACAGTTTTTAATGAGAACTACGCATACTGATTGGTTAGATGAATTTTATGTATCATGTATTTAAGAGAATAAACATTAATTATATTTAATGAAACTCTGAAAAATATTGAGACTAACCACATATCTGCATATTTCGATTATTTATAAAGCAATCCCGTAAAATGCTGTTTTTAACAACAGMTCATGTATTAATCTTTTTAGACATATATTATTCATTTTAAATATTTACTAAATTTCTTTAAAAAAAGAAATACTGCTAAATTAATATGCGGTATTGCAAAATTTGAAAGTATCAAAAGCGAGTTTTGGTTGCGTTTTATTAAATAAAATTGGAAATTTGATATTCAGTAATAGCACTGTAAATAACAACCTTTATAACATATTTAAAAAAAATCGAATTGRAAGGATCGTTAATATGAGTATTTGTAATAGTTTGAAGTTTCAGAAAGACAACAAGCAACCCAATCACAATTACATTTGTAAGATTTTTTTTAAATAGATTTATTCAATAGACTSTATTACAATTACTTATTCCTAGTCATACTCATCGGACTTTAATACTGTTTACTAATTATTGTATGATTTAAATAGGAAATGTGGAATATTTTTATTCTTTCAACTACTAAATGAAAAATGAAATACAAAAAAACAAATCAAATTGTTGATTTTGACAATGGCCTAACTCCATTCGTTGTTAGAAAACGCATATTATTCAATTTATAATTGCCACTATTTTAATAGGAAATATAAATTGAAAGCCTTTAGATACACTTAAGGCCGGCGATACATGTAAAATAAAAAAAAAATCGAATTTTTTTTTTCATAAATAGTTAGTTTAATATTTTAAAAATATGCCTGTAAATTTTTAGAATGAAATTCCCATTATTTATCGATTAAAAATTCATTTAAGTGGTCCGCCTCAACTCGGCGCTAGACGCGAACGCTAAACTTCGAACGCGTTTTTATCGAAACGACTTTTTTCAAACTGTGGTGCCAAATAACCCAAAAAGTTCTCAATCGATTCTTGTGAAATTTAATACACATTTTCTTTACAGTATTAGCTTCTAGTTGAACTTTAAGAATGTCACAAAAATTTGCAAAAATTGCCATTTTTGACCCAAAAACCGTTAAAAAAAAGAGTTAAAAATCAGACTTTTTTGTCTGAGTCGTGACAATTTACGATTTTTTGACTTTTTAGTTTTTCCTTAGTTCAACTAGAGGATACATGTTTTATGAACACGCTCTGACCCTTTTTTTTAGTTTTAGATTGCTATAACTAAAGCTAAAAATCACCATGATTGATGCGTTTCGTCGCGAGGGCCTCAGGAGATTAGTTACTACAGCGGCCATTTTGAAAAAAAAAATAAAATAAAAATCAGATTCTTATAATTTAATATGTAATGAATAAGCATGCTGAGAGAGTTTCAAAACGATTCATGTATTCCTTCCATTTTAAATAAGCCTCTAAAAAATGGTCAAAATTTTGGCGTTTACAAGTATCGCCGGCCTTAAGGGGTTACATGGGTTTCATCCGGGTAAAAACGGCGTATTTTCAAGATTTTTTTTTCCATATAATATATGAAATATTTGATTAAAATTTTTTATCATCTTAAAGATACATATTTAATAAACATTTTGTGAAATTTAAAAAAAAAAAAAATATTAAAAACTCCGCCATTGTGACGTCATTCCCGGCGAGCCCTCGGAAAAAAGGTGCATTAGCGTTGACAGCAGAACCCCAAGCAGGATCATCGTGAAGTGAAAAAAAAAAAAAAATACTTGTTTTAGTTAAGGCTTCAAACTAGAAATTGGACGAAGGAAAAAAAAAGAAATGAAAATTGGATGTTTGACAGCGAGCGGTTTTTACAAAAAAAAATGCAGAATTCAGTAAAAATTCCGCGGCATTTAAAAAAAAAAAAATAGTTGTAATTGAAAAAAAAAAAAAAATATCCTTCGTCCAAGTCCTTGTAAATTGTATCTCGAAGACCTGTTTAAAATTTCATCGAGATCGGTGGAGTAACCTTCGAGAAATCTTGACAACCGACTTTGAAAACATAGTTTTGAGAAAAACACGTTTTAAGTTTTGAGTGACCATAGAGGTAGCCTTGAGCGCTCAACTTTAAAAGACTGTTTCTCTGAAACTATTACTCGGATCAAGTTGAAATTTTCGGATAATATTCTAGAAATGTTGTAGATTTTAATAAGCAACAAAAAAAAGATCGATTTTTAGAATTCGTGAAACCCATGTAACCCCTTAAGCAATATAACTCGTTAGTATCTTGTACGTATATTTTTCATTGCATTTAAACGCCACTTTCAAAATAAGCTGCCCATTTGTTTCGATCGATGACACATGGTCTGTCTGAGCAGAACCTTGTGTCATATGAAAATACTATAAATTTGATTGATTCATGGATAACCACAAAAAATGATGAGTTCTTCAGAATGCTGCCTGAGAGATTTGAAAAAGTATTTGCTTATGACAGACAGTACAGGTAACCCTCCTATAACACGGTAGACAAGTTCATAGAAAATGCCGTGTTGTTTGAAACCGTATTGTATGATACCCAGACCCAGTACAAATACGTGAGTACAAAAATGTGAGTACAAAACCCATGGAGATGAAAAGAAATTACTTTCCGCAACACTGTCTATTTAAAACGACAAATCTCGTCGCAACTGTAGAAGTACAGTGTTGTAAAAGAATTTTTTGGAAAGGAAACCTTGTCATAGGATGCAGTGTTGTAGGAGGGTTTCCGCAATTTATGACACGTGTTATAGCGAAACCGTGTTATATGGTGCCGTGTTGTAAGAGGGCCACCCCTGTACTTAGAATAAATGTAACGTACCATTCTGTCACCATAAATTCGACGAAAACTTATTTGTACTGCTAATAATTACGTTGCATTTGAATTCATAAAATGTATCTGTAATATATTCGGATATCGACGATCAATAATAAAAGAAAAAGAAAAATAATGGAAAATAATGTTTGCAAAAAGAGATAAAGAGAGAAAGAGAGAAAGAGAAGGATCGGTTACCAGCCGCGAAGGCCAGGCAGCTTATTCAGCATCGTGCCCTTGATCGGTTCCAACTTTTTCGGTAAACCTCGCGGTGTCATCAGTAATCTGCGAGAAAGAAAAAAAACACAAATCGCGCTCTTATGGACGCTCTTATTACCTTGATTCGCCCTTAGGGTAAAAAGTAAAGCTTTCATAAATTCATAAAGGGAAGGAGATATTTATAAATAAAAAAAAATTAAAAATAATAAAAGTAGTTATTTGAAGAAGAAAAGAAAACGTGTAAAAAAGAAAAGAAAAATAAAGAAACATGAAAAGAAATGAAAAGAAAAAGAAGCTACTCGTTGACGAACTTACAGGCCGTCGACTCTGATCGAAGACTTCATGTTTCTCTTAGCACGTTGTTCAGAACAAGAATAGAAAGCAAGGGTAGTTGCGTTGGTCTTGTCAAGTGCAAAATTAACGGTGGCCTTGATGGCTGCCGCCGCAGCCGCTTGACATCTTGCCTTGTGTTTGCTATGACGTACTTCTGGTTTCTTGCCGAACGATACCAAAGGTTTCAGTTTAGAACGGGAAGGACCTTGCCAATTATCAATTTCATCGTTCTGAGAAATGATTGTTTGTCCTATTGTTCCACCAGCATTGTCCGACGGAATGTTCGTGATCGGGCCAATGCCAAGAAGTGCCGCTACTTCCGGTGGTGGCATTAAGAACTCTCCGCACTTAACCGTAGTTATAAAGGGCTTTCTACGTTCGTGAGAAATCGATTCGTGAGAAATTCTCTTGGTGTTGTCACCACGTAACTTTTGTAAAGATTCATCGTCTTCTTGAATTTTTCTCAACTTTGCGTTAAGTACATCGTTGAAATTTTCCGTAGAAAGATGAATACTAGTTCTTTCCACATTTCCGAACAAATTATTCTCCTTTTTTTGACGTTTGTCATCATCCTCAAGACTATTTTGACTCTTCGTACGTTGTTTTTTATCCAACGGATTGATCTGATTACCCTGAAGACTCGCCAAAAACAAATGTTCGTTTGATTTGCAAATACGTCTACGAGTATAAAGATCGTCCTTTACGTTGTCCACTCTAGTTGTCAACTTTCTACCTGAATTTGTCTCTTCATTATCATTGTTTATATGTACTACAGGTAAAATCGATCCTAAATTGTCTCTCTGTACAATCGTAAAAGCTCCTGAATGTTTTCTTTCACAATCAAATGATTTGACATTTGCGGTTGACGCCAATGTTGATGAAATTCCAGTTGGCATAGCGAGATTATACGTTAATTTATTATACTCTTCATTATCTTGACGTTTGAACAATGTAATATCCTTTCAGTGAACTTTAGCAGAAAATCGATGGGTCTCGTACCTTACAGGTATTGCAGGAATTCAATCTCATTTACAAAGTAATCTTGAAAGTGAATTTGATGTTTCATTCTTGTATTTACTCTTTCTTCTTATTTCTCTCTCTCTCTCTCACATTACTTACAAGAAAAGTACAAAAATTCCGATAAAAACAGAATAACAAATTAATATACAAATTTATTTATTTATTATTATTATTATTATTATTTATTGTATTAACTTAATTTCATAAGTGAAAATTCAAATGTAATATATTTGTCAATTTTCTTTTCTTTTCTTTTTTTTTTTTTTTATATGGAAAATAAAAAATTTCTTCTTGTCAACAAATTTTGCAAAGATCAATGAAACACGAATGTTTTTATCGAAAAAGAATAAAAGTATCTCAGCAAAGGTTCGCACTAGACTGACCAACACAAAATCGTTCGTGAAAGTTCAGAGACTGGACAATGTCCCACAATCGAACGATAAAATCCACGAATGGTAGGGGGTTGTCTGTGTATACGTAATACGTATACTCTACATATATATATATATATATGTGTGTGTTAGTATGTATGTTCCGGTGGCTACTCAATAACGCTGACCAACTCTTAACATTGCGCATGCTTGAGAAGAATGAATGTATATATGTATATATGTATGTAAATACTTGTGAAAATTGAACGACTAAATTTTCTTACGAATTTTCTTGCAGTTTTACTGACCTAAACGTAATCTCTACTTTCGTGTCAGTTTAAGATGAATCATGCCCTCAAGCCCTTTTATTTTAATTACTTTAATCAGTTAACTGTAACGCCCGGTTTTTAAAAGTACGCACCGCTGTGTGTCATACAAATCGACCGACACGAGTATATTCGTCAAACACAGTGTAAGTGTTGCTGAGGTGTCCCATACAACTCTTGTTACGATGTTTCAAGTATTTGCGATGACCTAACAAAAAAAAAACTACTTTGATTGACTGTACATTGTAATAAAAAAAAAAAAGTTTAGAAAATTTTGTTTCAAGTGAAAAGTTCTTTAGAATCAGGGTGATTTGAAAATCGTGAAACGGAATTAACGTGAAACGGAATTAACGTGAAACCGATGAAACAAAAATAATTAATTAATTAATAAAATTTAATATATAATTTAATTCTATATATTAATTAATTAATTAATTTATTAATTAAATTCTATATATAAAAATTAGGTTGTCACAATATGTTTGTCCACTAATAATTCCGAAACTATTCAACTTATCTTCATGAAATTTATTTTATTTCACGTGATTTTTATCAACTTGGCACATAGCACAATTTTTATCGCCATTTTTTTTTTTCGTTATTATTTTTTAATAGTAATTTAAAGATTTTTATTTAGAGGTTATCTAAGTTCTGTAAGGTTCTTTTAATAGATGGCACTGTATTACAATTCAATTATTTTAATATATTCATGTCTAGAAGTTTGGTTTTCTTTGAAGGTATCACTTCTATCGTGTGTGATCTGCACACGTATATATTCGTCAAGAACAGAATAAATGTCGTTGGGGTGTCCCATACAACTCTTTTCACGTATTTCGGATAATCTGACGAAAAAATACTTCAAACAAAAGTTGATCTATTTTTGATTGACTATACATTGCAATAAAAATAAGTTTAAAATAATTTGTTGTTTAATGTTTTTTAAAGCTTCGTTTATTTTTTTTTTAATGGCATCCTATATTTTTGATTTTACACTAATATAACCTATATTAATCCTTTGAGTGCTGAATACTTTTATCTAAAATGTTTTTTAGGAAGAAAATAATTTATTATTAACCGAATTCTAATAATAAATTATATTTAATAATTAATGTTTTTGTTTTTGAATATAATTTAATTAATTTTAATATAAATATTAAATTATTTTACATTAATATTAACAAACACGTATGAGCTTCGAAAGATTAGGTTAGTAATTTTTATTAAACGCATATATGCGTCCATAACACTGAAAGGGTTAATACGAATTCAACGAACTAGTGCCACTTCAAAATAGAAATTTGAATTTTTTACTTTACATGCATTATTTTGTTTATTTTGTAATATTTATTTAAAGTTTTCCTAGTCTTTTGTTTCTGTTAGTATACGATAGATAGCGCTGCATTATAATTTTATAAATTTTCATTTTTTAAGGTTACCAAATTCTTTTTCTACTTTCTGTTTAAAAGCAAATCGAATTTTAGTTAGAAAAAAGTATTAACTCATTTTGACGAATAATCAAAAAATTACGGAAAAAATTACGTGTTCCGAAGTAGTTTCTTTTTTTCATTTTTTAGGTTATAGGGTCAAAAAATATCCATGGTTTGATTAAACATAATTAATTATGTTACTCTAATGTAAAATAATAAAAGAATAAGTTTGCAATATTACACTAATTTATCTCTAATTGAAATTCTCCGAAATTTTTGTGTATTTTTATTTTGCTTTATTAACAAAAGATATAAACTATAATTCATCATATTACGTTTTTTAATTATAATTGTTTGTCCGCGATAAACATCGAAACTACTTAACTGATCTAAATAAAAATTGATTTATTTTATTTAATTTTCTCTAACTTAAAAGATAGAGTAGGTTATTTAGCGATTTATAATATTTTTATTGTCAATTTAGGGATATATTATTTATAATATTTATCTTTGTCCTTTAATTCTGTAAGTATACGATAGATAGCACTGTATTATAATTTTATAAATTTTAATTTGTTAATCTTACAAGTTTCTTTTTCTTATATTCTTTTTAAAAACAAATCGAATTTTTAAAAATTAATATTTTGTACATAAATAAAGAAATATTAATAATAAAAAATTGGCTATTTTATAAAATAAACCTATCCTTTTGATGCAATATTTTAATGTGTTTTGACGAATTTAATTTAATAAATTTATCAATTTTCGAATATAACGGCCTATGAAAGGCTTCACCATCCGATACCTACACTAATGTTTATTGAAATCTATTTTGAGTGTGTGACCGTCAAAATTCTCGGATTGAGAAATATAAACAAATTCGTTATGCGAAGTAATACACTGTTTTTCAGTCAGTACATGCGATGACGAATGAGTTCAATTCAAATTCTTCATATTTTTAATTTGTTTATTTTATCTCGGCCTAGTCTCAAAATATTCTAAACATTTTGAAATTGAAGAATATGTGTCGTTTTTCACAAAAACTGCAATTCAAATAGTCAATGATCATTACTTTATACGCAGGACGAGTACACTCGTCAAACACAATTAATTGGTTAAATAAAATCGTTAAATAGTATACGTTCAAGCCATGTTGGATTAACTCATTATCCGCTATAATACGAAAATGCAAATACAAATTAAATTAACTGTATAATTGTATTCATATTAACCAAATAGAATTATTAATGCAACCCAATTGTTTTTATGTTTTTATTTAAATATAAATCATGAATCATTGATTTAAAATAAAATAGTGAGCATTTCTAATATTTTCATGACGCATTTAGAAATGCGTCCTAAAAAAAGGTTATTTGCGGGTTGAATTAAAACTTTAATTGTAAATTATAAATGTACTCCAACAAATCAACTGTTATGTGCTAAATTCAGGACATAATTTAAGTATTTCTTTGATTACAGTCAAAAACTCGGAAATCCGTTAACCCATTACTCGTCACAATACAAAAATGCAAATACAAATTAAATTAACTGTATAATTGTATTCATATTAACCAAATAGAATTATTAATGTAACCCAATTGTTTTTATGTTTTTATTTAAATATAAATCATGAATGATTGATTTAAAATAAACTAGTGAGAATTTCTAATATTTTCATGACGCATT